>JABTTQ020001826.1:0-140132 GCA_016081115.2 Rehmannia glutinosa | reverse complement strand
AATACTTTGAAATAACAAAATAGTGTAACATCAAAAGACCAATGTGATTTGAAATGGTATCATAGTTATTAAGTCTCTATGGGTTAAGTCTCTACATGGGTTCCGACTAATCACTTGCTATTCACCTACAATTAGGTTATCAAGATGGATCATTTGTGATGCTATTAAATTGAGGAGTTAAATTCAAGCGAGTTAATTAATCGAAACATTAGATATGTATAAGTTGCAACGATTGTAAACACCTTTTTCTCCTAAATTTGAATTCGTTTTGTGGAAATAATACCAAACATAAAGACTTTGTACAACTTTATATTTTTATCGTTAAAAAAAAATTGATTAAATAAATTATAAAAAGGGAAGCACTATTTACACCCCCAAAACCTATCAATACACTCATTTCTTAGTACACCCCCACGGCCCACCCTCTTTTTAAAAATAATTTATTTACTTAATACACTCCTCAACATTCCCCATTTACCCTTCCAGTTTAACCCTATTCTTTCCCAAAATTTAAACTCACTTAATATACACACCCGACACTCGACATTCTTTTTGCAAGAGTAGAAAATGTGTAAAACAATAGGAAACAAGTGAATCAAATACGACGATGTGGCTCACGATGACTTTGTGCGAAATGAATCAAACATCATTGCTCGTATTGAGGAACACAAACCGGGAGATCCTTTTAAAAACATATTATTTGGAGATAAAGTTGTAAAGTCTTTTGGGTGTTGTTCTTTTCCTTGGTTAAAAGCTTTTTCTTTCTTCTTATTCTTTTAAGAGGAAATTAGTAGTATTGCTATCATTTTCAACGACCGCGACAACCACATAAGGAGTTAATTTATAGTCTTTGCAAGAGAACAATACAAAATAACGGAAACACTATCATCAAAGTCATATATGGCCGAAAAAACGTGGAAAATTGCATGGCATGTTCGATTTTTTTGCAAGTTGTAGGGTTTAGGAGTAAATAAGGGACGGAGAGAAGAGAAGAATAGGAAGAAGAAGACTATGGGTAAGAGTGGTGAAGAAGATTTTAGGGTTTAAAAAAAAAAAAAAAAGGATTTGGGGTATATTTAAAAGTTTGGTAGGATATTAAGGGACATCTCAGTCTTTTACCATTGATGGCATTTTTACTTAAAGAGAGATAGTGTATTAATAATTTTTGGGGTGTTAATAATGCTCCCCTTATAAAATTTAGTGGCGTTATGTTATAATCTTAATCCCGAGAATAAAGTAAGGAATCTTGGAAATAAAACTTTATATAATAAGATCCTAGAAAAGACAAGCTAAAAGGGATATTATTGTTATAACTTTAAACTAAACACCCGCAAAGGGTAGCCAAGTTAGTGGAGTAGGTAAGCGCGGACTAAAAGGTCACGAGTTCGATTCCCCTACCAACACTTTCTTGGTTGAGCATTGTCACACGGGTTGCTAGTGTGGTTTACCCTTTGGCGTAGTTTGCGGGGCTAAGACGTCCCACCCAGGGTTTATCCAGTGCGCACTCGAAGAGTAGCGGCTGCGGGTTCCCCGTCATCAAAAAAAAAAAAAAAAAAAAAACTTTAAACTAAACAAGAGAAAAAGCGGGCCCTAAAGTTACACACCAATATACGATTTTCGCCTAATAAACAAAAAAATAACGCCGTGAAGATTTGTGGGAACTCATCTTGAATAACATCCGTGTGGGTTCGATTCGGGAGAGATCGTTATTAGTAGATTGGGGGTCGAACATAATTGTTCTCTTTATCAATTGGAGCCCACCACCGTCAAAGGATCTTGCCTAGTACCATTAGGTCCTGGGTTCGAATCTCTCCAAATGATATTTACTAGAACCATGCCTCTCAAAAATCCTCCATACGCGTAGGGCCAAGCGGTGTATACTAATCCGTAGGGCCGGCCGGAGTTGGGGTTTCTTGTGGTGGGGACCGCAGATCTTGTGGTGGGGTGGCTAGTATAAAAAGTTTACCCTCCAAAGTTTTAACCAGGGCTTAGCCTACCCGCCACCACAAGCAATTGTGGGATGGGATGGAAGTCGTCACGGTTCAAATCCCCGCTCCATCAAATTGTTTGTGGGGTGGAGGTCGGGGTTCATATCCCTTCTCCATCAAATTGCTCCTGGGCATATGCGAGGTGAAGATTTGGTGGGAACTCATCTTGAATAGCATCCGTGTGGGTTCGATTCGGGAGAGATCGTTATTAGTAGATTGGGGGTCGAACATAATTGTTCTTCTTTACCTGGAGGATCTCGTTGTACGTCGTGTGACCCGTCAAAACACTCGGCGTGTGTGCACATCCCGCGATTTACCTTGACGGCGAATGAGGAGCGGAGCTTTGTCTCGGCGTAATCGGTAGCGCGGAAGGCTGAGTTAAAAAAAAAAAAAAAACAGCGAACGCTAAAACCAATACACAATGATCCGGTTACTCACACAGACACACACACACACAGAGAGAGAGAGAGAGAGAGAGAGAGAGAGAGAGAGAGAGAGAGAGAGAGAGAGAGAGAGAGAGAGACGGGGAGAGAGAGCGGCGACGATGGGTTGGGCAATAGCACTGCATGGAGGTGCTGGTGATATCCCGCGTTCGATGCCGCCAGAGCGCCGTGAGCCCCGAGAAGCCGCCCTCCGCCACTGTCTCCAGATCGGCGTAGATGCTATCAAAGCTGGTCGGTCACCATTGGACGTCGTCGAACTCGTTGTAAGTAGTTAAATTCAACCTTTTTTTTTCGCATTTATATGTATGCATATATATATATATATATATATGGATGCAATCTCACCCACGTTAAGTTTCCTGTTGATTAGACAAATAGGAACTTGTTATCTGCACATAACCTTATTGACTGCACAGATTTTAGCTCTTGTACACCGATTGCTTGTTAAAGATGCTTCTATTTGGTAGAATGTGAAATTGCTGCTGGATTTAACTGTGGAAGTTTGCTCGAAAACTGCTTATGTAACATAGTAAAGTCTATTTGAAACACTTGATCTGAATTCTGAACTATTGGGCTTGTGTTGGATGGATTTTGAGTTTCCATGTTGCCGTAAGTTGAAAGCTCTGGTCTACTTTTTTTTTAGGATTAGGAACTAAGGAAACTCACATATTTATTGATCCGGGGTTGGATGGAGATTATTATTGTTTGTCTTCTTTTTTGTTTTCTTTTTCTTTTACAAAAAAATTAAAACATTTGTTTGTTTTTTCTTTTTTTTTTTGGTAAATTAATGCTTGTGAGTTGAATTATACAGGTCCGTGAACTGGAAGATAATCCGCATTTCAATGCTGGCAAAGGCTCTGTTTTGACAAGCAATGGCACTGTAGAGATGGAAGCTTGTATCATGGATGGAAATACGAAGAAATGTGGAGCTGTTTCTGGTATTTCTACAGTTAAAAATGCCATATCTGTAGCAAGGCTTGTTATGGAGAAAACTCCTCATATCTATCTTGGATTTGATGGGGCAGAGGCATTTGCCAGGGAACAAGTAGGATATGATTCTGCACAATTGTTTCTTTAATAATTCGTTTCTTTCTTTTTATGTTTTGCAATAAAGGTTCAGGACATACTTATTGATAGATTCTGTTTCAATATTTTGCTAACTTTTGTTGTCTTTTTGCCATAACTATTTGCATATATTATAGAACTACTCTGTGCCCAGGGTGTTATATTGTAGTTCAAAATTGCTGCGTGCTAGCTCATGGCTCATTCCACCACGGGAATATTGGGTATGGTTAGTATAAATGGACTTTTGCCTGTTAGTGCCTTAGTGGTGGTTCTGTGTCATTGCCACATCATTTGGTAATCATTGATTCAGTAGAAAATTGAATATTTCTTTTTCTAATATTTATTATCAATTGATCTAGAAGTTTGTTAAAGGATGGATGATAGAATCTGGGAGCCTCATGTGCTAACCGATCGTGTGTCTTACTTGTGTAAAATAATACTGTCATTCAAATAAATTCCCTTGTCTTTCTTGCTCTGTTGGGAATTTGTTATGATGTTTCCCAGAGTTCGTTCCTTCTCCTACATTCATGTCCGCATAGGTGGTTTGTGGTCAAGTCTCATTTTTACCTGCAATACTCTATATTCAGAAAATTGTCGACATATATAATGAGAACTTGCTTTTCATTTTAAACCTATAGTAGTCTTGTCTAGACTTCTTAATCTCCTCGCTGCTAATAGGTATCCTTTTGTGATCAACTCTCATGAAATTATTAACTCAGCCTTATTCACCCCCTGAGTCCAGTTTACTTGATTTATTATGTGACCTTGATTCTCTTTCATTTTGCTGTGTAATGGTGCTCCTCTGCTTTATGCTTGCTTCATGAATTGTTCCCAACTGTTTTACTTCTTGAAATGCATGATTCAGGCCTTCTCTGGCGTATGTTCGCTAGTTTGACTTGGACATAAGCCTAAAGGACACCATTTATGTATGTTGACAATTAACGTTAATCCTAAAGTGTTCATTAGTATTAATGTAAATTGTAATCCTTACATTTTCTGCTCCCTCCTCCTTTCTGCGTTTCTTATTCATCATTTTTCTTGTGAAGGGCATGGAAACTGTAGATTCAAGCCATTTTATAACTCCGGAAAACATTGAAAGACTAAAACAAGCAAAAGCAGCTAACAGAGTTCAGGTATGCTCCATCTTGGAAGTTGAGTGTAAAGCATTAATCTGTGTATACTGTAGCTTTTGACAGTCCATTTCCAATTGATCACCTCTTATTTGTTTGTATTTCGTCTCTCTTTATTTTCCTCACAGCTTGGTAACCATTTTTAATTGTACAAAACTTGAAACAAGTGCTAAAACATGTTTGACAACTTTGTTTATGTTTTTATTTTGAAAAGAAAATCGTTTCCAAGCATCACCGATAAACAAAAAGATGTTTTCCAAATTCTCAAAACACTCAATAAAGTACAAGTGACCATGAAATGAAAAACATAGTCTTTATTACAACATGATTCAACATTATAAGGGACCATTATTTAAAACCTCTACCACCACTCTTTTTCCTCCACTTTCATGACAGCGGAGTAGATATTAATGGGTGTCCCTGTTGGTACTCGAAAAACATATGCAGTTAATATGCAAAATAGTGCTTTACGACTAAACTTACTGCATAATCAATCCCAATTCTAAAAACTTGAGTACCTTTTACTTTAAGTTTTGAAAATTTTCTAAATTTGGAAAATTTTAAAGATTTACAAAAATACCTGAAGTATAATGTGGTTGTTAGATTTTATTTTATCTATCTATTATCTGGTCTTGTTTTTCTTTAGCTTGTTTTTAGGTTTGCGGATCCCATATATTTGTACCACTTATGCGAACTAAATCTAATCCTATAATCCTATCCCTATACATATAGATAGGGATCTTCCAATAATATCATATTTAGCTCTTTTCTCATTGTACATGGTATTGAGCATGTAAGAAAAGAAACATAATATGGTGATGGCGATGAGGCTGCATTTTCCTGAGAATCTTCGATTTGAGTGTTTGCACCAGTAGCTTACAAGATGCAGTAAAGACAAGAATATCTTTAGGAGCGATGAGTTAAAATATATATATACAGAAGTAATGGTGCCTGATATTACTTAATTTGAATCCTTGTCAAAATGCTTGCATGTTTAACTTACAGTTACACTATCACAGATTGACATCAAATACAGAAATGTTGCGCATCTATGTGCATAATGGTTGGGATAAAAAGAGTTTTTGAACTGGGAACAAAAAGTGTTAGCTATATGAAATGGATAGTTGAGATCAGACTGTTTTCCGCCTCCCTCTTTAGAAAGAATTTTAGTATTCAACTTGCGCAAAGTGTCTCTTTGTAAACTTGGCTGCATTTTAACACGTATATTTATGGTTAAGTTCATTTTCCTGTTCCTAGTTTAGACCACTATTTCAGTTTTCAAACAGCAGGATGTAACTACTAACTAATTAATGTAACACTTTTCACGAAAACATTAAATTTTCTTCAATATGAGGCGAGGTTAGGGGTTGAGGTAAGGTAATTGTAGGGTCTAAGCTCATATTTAGCTAGACAGTTTCAATAACCTAAAGACGAGGATAAAAAAGAACTAAGAGCATATCCTATAATTCGTTGCCTGTTGATGCATCAAGAGAAACTTATAAATGCTCATAAAGTTGTCTTAAAGTTGATATCTACATTCAATATGATATTAGCTGCCACTTCAAGATTTCAATTTCTAGTGTTTTTGAAAAAAACACACACGAATGATAGGTGTGCATGCTGGGATGTGACTAAAATATGCCTGATGTTGTTCATATCCAAGGATTCCTTTGTCTGATGCCAATTAAATCTACTATGTAGTCGATCCTGTACAAACAAAAAGTACTGAAGCTAGCAAAGATACCTCTTAATCCAGAAAATTCTGCACACTAAAGAATGTTTAAATATTAGGAACAACTATAATATTGTCACATGTATAATATGGAGAATCATTTACTACCAACTGTGCAAGGATGTGTTTAACATGCACTTTACTGATAATATTCCTGTTGAGCTATTTCTTGTTCGCTCCAGTACTTCATTAGACACAGCAAAGATCAGAATTTTGTAATGGATGACATACTATATCAAATAACTAACGAATATCTAAAATCTGCTCATGAATCGTCCTTGCTAGTGAACAATGTAAGCAAACATTTATGGTATTTTATTCTCCCAAAGCCCAAGCTGTTATATCAAACAAACACATTGATGCTAAACTGGCAGAGAAAGTATTATCTAATATCTGCCGGTTCTTTCTAGATTGATTACACACAACCAATTCCAAAAGCTGAAGAAGAAACATCACTCCCTAATGGTGATAGTCAAATCGGAACAGTCGGATGTGTGGTTGTTGACGGCTATGGAAATTTAGCCGCAGCTACATCTACCGGTGGATTAGTCAACAAGATGGTTGGAAGAATCGGTGATACGCCCATCATTGGAGCAGGAACGTCGCCAATAGTCTTTGCGCCGTCTCTGCTACTGGCAAAGGCGAAGCTATAATTCGTGCTACTGTTGCAAGAGACGTGGCTGCTCTCATGGAGTATAAAGGGCTTTCTCTCAAAGATGCGGCAACTTACGTTATAGAGGAGTGTACGCCTGAGCGGACTGCTGGTCTGATTGCCGTGTCAGCCACAGGGGAAGTTACAATGCCGTTTAATACAGTCGGAATGTTCAGAGCATGTGCTACTGAAGATGGTGATAGTGAAGTTGCGATATGGCACGACGAACCATGTGATTAGTAAGTGAATTATTATGTCTGTGGAAATTCTGAATTGTTATTGTTTAACAGTGTCTCAGATGTACCAGGTGTTTAAGGTTCTGATAATACTTGGATGTTGGCTGAAATCAAAGGTGTTAATTCACTTTTGCAATTGGTCGTGGTTCAGCATTCTTATTGTTAGAATAATTAACATACATTATTGCAAGAGAAAATGGGAAGAAGGATTCTATAGAACTTGAGTCTTGAAATGCAAGAGTACAAAATACAAATTGGGGAGGCTACCATTAAATAGACAAACCCTAGGTTAAACACAAGAAAGTGAAAATACAAAACTACCCTCACTAATATAAACTAATATAATTCTAACATCCCCCCACAAACTCATGATGATGTAGTAGAAATCATCGAGAGTTTGCCAACCAAGAAACGAAAGCGCGGAAGCGGATGCGACTTGGTGAAAAGATCCGCAATCTGTAAAGATGATGAGATGAATGGTAAGTCGAGAGTCCCATGTTGCAGGTGATGACGAGTGACATGACAATCGATCTCAATATGCTTTGTTCTTTCATGGAAAACTGAGTTGTGAGCAATCCCGAATAAAGACTTTGGTTATCACAATGCATGGGAGTAGGTGAGGATAAATGAACACCCATATCTGCAAAGCCAGCCAACGTAACCAAACTATTTCGGTTGTAGTAGAAGCCATTGCCCGATACTCTGCTGCTGTGGAGGATCGAGACACAACATTTTGTTTCTTACTCTTCCAAGAAATAAGTGAGTCTCCAAGAAAAATACAAAAACCGGTGGTGGATTTTCGATCGGTGGGATCACTAGCCCAATCCGCATCGAATATGCCCTCAACTCTAATGAAGATGTAGATGGAAACAAAAGACTCTCGAAAAGAGTACCACGGAGGTATCGCAAGATACGAGTAATATGACCCAATGAACTTGTAGTGGGGCTAGTAACAAACCGACTCACAATATGAGCGGCAAGATATGCAATATCGGGACGCGTAATGGTTAGATAAACCAAACTTCCAACAATAGTGCGATATAAGGTAGGATCGGATAATGGTGTGCCATCGGAAGGAGAATATCGAACATTAAGTTCAAGAGGCGTATCAACTTGTCCGGAGTATCGCAAGACGAGCTCGATCAAGTATGTCGATAATGTACTTGGGTGTGAAAGAAGATAACCTCGAGGGGAGCGGGCTACCTCAATACCCAAGAAATATCTCAAAGGTCCCAAATCTTTCATTTCAAAGCGGTAAGCTAACTCGATTTCAACAATGCAATCCCATCAACATCATCACCGGTGATAATCATATCATCAACATATAAGGAAAGAAGAATAATACCATCACATGTGCGGCTGAAGAAAAGGGCGTAATCATGGTTCTGGAACTAAAACCAAGTGAAGTAAGCACAACAGAGAATTTTTCAAACCAAGCCCGTGGAGCTTGTTTGAGACCATACAATGCTTTCTTAAGCTTGCAAACTTCGCCCGATGATGAGGAACTCCAGTGTGGTGGGATCATGTACACTTCTTCTTGAAGATCACCATTCAAGAAGGCATTTTTGACATCCAATTGAGATATGTGCCATTTTCGGACGAAGAAACAAAATAAAAGTACGAGCGGTAGTCATCTTTGCAACAGGGCAAATGTTTCCTCATAATCCATACCATCTTGTTGTGAATAACCTTTAGCAACCAATCGTGCTTTATATCGCTCAATCGAACCATCGAGTTGGTTTTAATTTTATAAACCCAACGCGAACCAATTGCCCGTTTACCAGGTGGTAAAGATACCAAATCCCAGTGTTTGTTTTATGCAAAGCGAAAGTTCTCGGTCATAGCATCTTTGCCATAAAGGATCGATAATCGCCTCTTTATAGGAGTGTGGTTCAAAATTTGGTGAATAGAGGACAAAAATGAAGCAAAGGCGGGAGAATAAGAGGAATAAACAAAGTCGAATCGAGTGGACTTACGTGTACGTTGGGGATATCGAGGAGGCAAACGATCCACAATTTCGGGAAGCGATTGGGGTGCCGTAGCGTAGACGAGGCAACAAAGATCTCGATGAGTCTCTATCTGTATTATCCGAGAATGGATCAATATGAACAAGATCGCTTTTGGAGATGCTTTATGAGGACTAGAGGGAATAGAGAAAAATGGAATATGCTCAAGAAAAATACATGACGAGACACATATAATTTTTGAGCAATAGGATCAAAGCAACGATATCCCTTCCGACCTTCTCCATATCCTAAGAAAACACAAATAGGCGAACGAGAAGATAATTTGCTGCGTTCAACATGAGGGCGAAGGACAAAACATGCACAACCAAAGACTCGTAAAGACGAATAACTAGGGGTGGAACCATAAAGTCTCTCGAAATGGTGATAAATTAGATGTAATGGATGATGGAATCCTATTTATACAATGGACAACGGTAAGAACGGCTTCCCCCAAAATTCACTTGGAACCGAACTAGATAGTAAAAGTGATCGGCGGTTTCAATGATATGCCTATGTTTTCTTTCAAAGAATACCATTTTGTTCGGAGTATCTCATGCAAGAAGTTTGATGTAAAGTCCCATCCAAAGCAAGCAATTCACGAAAATTATTAGAGGTGTACTCCCACCCAAGTCACATCTAAAGCATTTTATGATAGCGAAAAATTGAGTTTTTACAAAAGCTCGAAATGAGGTATATATGCTCGAGAAAATCGAACGATGCTTCATAAAATAAACCCAACAATAACGAGAATAATCATCAATAAAAGAGACATAATATCGAGAACCCCCTTTGTGGAAATGGGAGCAGTCCCCACACATCGAATGAACCAAGTCAAATGGCGCAGATAGAAGAAGAAACACTCCGATTAAAAAGGTAAAGCGGAAAATTTTGCGCTTTACAACCACTACAATCGAGATATCATGAGAAGACAATTTTCCTAATGAACCCGTAGAAGCCAAAATCTTAAACGTGAAGACGAAACATGACCCAAACGAGAATGCCACAAATAAAAGCTAGACGATGAAGGACTCAAACGAAAAGAAGACAAATCAACAAGAGAAGGCTGCGATAGAGGGTACTGAGCTCATCCAAAATGTATAACTCTCCGTGCCTACGGCCGTCCCAATCGGCTTAGGGAATGTGGATCCCGCACACAACAAGAAGTAGAAAGAGAATGATACTTAAGTAACCTGAATCACACATTGGCTAAAAAACAAGATTTAATGTAAGTTTGGGAATGTGGTAAACATGTGGAAGAGATGATGAGGTGTGGCTACAGATCCACTCTGCTAGGGGTAACAAAGTACCATCAACAAGAATAACAGTCTAGCATGGGTGGGTGAAATGGAATTAAAACATGATATATCGGGTGACATATGATGAAAAGCTCCAGAATCTAATACCCAAATAGAGAAGATATACCTGACGAGCTCGGAGTTGACAAACCCGAGGCGACAAAGCATGAGATGAGGCAAGAAATTTACAAAATTGTTCAAAGAATTGTATCCATAGAAGGCCGATCGACTGGAGGTAAGAGTTCCGGACGTCACGAGAATCGATGGGGAGTGCAGTGCGGCAAAGAATACGAGTCGGTGGGGGCGGCCTAAAACGACGTTGATTTGGATGGATAAACTGATGTTGGGGAGGTCGTGGATTTTTCTGTTGAAAACGTTGTTGACCACCTTTATTCAACTCGGGACATTGAGCCTTCCAATGTCCAGGTTGTTTACAGTAGCTACATTCATTATCAGCAACCTTTGGGTGAGGTCGGAAAGGAACAGAAGGCGGACGATGGGGCACAACAAGAACGGATGAAGGAGGAACATGAAGAACTCCTTTCCCCGCCTGAGACTTGAGGCGTAATTCCTCTGCTAACAATTCACTTACAACAGAATCAACCGATGGTAGAGGAAGACGGTGCAATATATTCCCACGAAGGGACTCAAAATCATCCCGAAGAGCCATCAAAAACTGAACCAATCGTTGCTCCTCTCTACGAGCAATATAGGGGGCAAATGCGCGAAGTTCACTAGATTCAGTAAGGGCTAATTGATCCCAAAGATCAGTCATAGCAGAATAAAATTCTTGACACCATATCTTTTTCTTTGAAGAGATCGAATATCTATTTCCAACTGGTACTGTTTAGCAAAATTCGATTGAGTATACAACCGTTCCAAATGTTCCCAAACTTCTTTAGCAGTATCATATTTAGCTAATTGCATACCAATAGAGTTCTCCACAGAATTGTTAACCCAAGTGATAATTTTCGAATTGTTCACTTCCCAAACCTCTAATTCCTCAACATATTTAGTATTATCTTTCTCAACAGGATGCTTTTGTGTTCCAGAAATATAGCTCCACAATTTTTTTCCTCTCAAAAAATTTCTCATGACATAACTCCAATATGAATAATTCTTTCCATTCAAGCGTACACTAATCGACTGCAACGAATCATCTCTTTCACCAGCCATAATGAATAATGACAGAAAAAATCAAACAGAAATACCAACCAAATAACTAGATAGATTGATGCAAATATCCAACAAATCAAGCCAACTCTCCAACAAAACTATTGCAAATAATCTGATTCTTGAGGCCAAAATAAGATAGCAAACCCAACAAGTTCTAACAGATCGAAAATCGAATGAAAATAACAGAAAGCTGCAACATACTCACTGTGTGATATCAATACACCCACCGGATCCGCGAACTGACACTGGTACACCCATCGGAAAAAAAAAAATGGGAAGAAGGATTCTATAGAACTTGAGTCTTGAAATGCAAGAGAAAATGGGAAGAAGGATTCTATAGAACCTTGCTATTAAAACCTTGCTCGATACCATGTTAGAATAATTAACATACATTATTGCAAGAGAAAATGGGAAGAAGGATTCTATAGAACTTGAGTCTTGAAATGCAAGAGTACAAAATACAAATTGGGGAGGCTACCATTAAATAGACAAACCCTAGGTTAAACACAAGAAAGTGAAAATACAAAACTACCCTCACTAATATAAACTAATATAATTCTAACACTTATCTTATGATTTAATTCTCGGAAAAATTATTTCTTGGTGTGAAATTATTTGGAGCTATCACTTTGTGTTTGTTTGGCAGGTGGAAACTCGATAATCAACATTTGACCAAAATTGTTTTCATTTGTTGAATCTAGAAGAGATCCTTTTCACTAAAAGAAAGGTAGGGTAAGGTCGGGACCGTGGTCGTCCGTCCGTCCGTCTCCGGTTTGCAATGGAAATTGATTTTTTTTTTTTTTTTGTGTGTTTGTTCTTAAAAATTAATGTTTCAAACTTGTTATAATTTTAAATTTATGTGATTATTTGAATTTTGCGTTATATTATTAGATGTTTTAAGTTGGTTATTTATATATTTTCATATTTACAATGTATTATATAGTAATTAATGAAATACATTATTATTTATAAAATATAATAAAAACATAATTAGTTATTAAATGGTTTATGGAGTCGGACAAAAGGTTGAATCGGTCTTTATTAGTTTTGAATCGAAACACGTAGTATGATCGATTTGCTCGCCTCTTAACTTTTAAAAATATTGATCCGCAATGTATCAAATTAATCTACGTTTTAAAATATTGATCTCGAAAATGTTACTAGTTTCTTCTTGGGATAAGGACAAAAATATCCAACAATTTCGGGAAAAATGACACCTCTACGCTCACTATCTTTTTCGGATATTTGTATGCTCTCGCTTTTTGAATATATTTACACTCCCGCCTCCGGATTTTTAGACGTTGTTCAAAGTTGTTTTAAACATGTTTCATCTAATGAAATTTCAATGAAAACATAATTTTTGTCTCCATTAAATAATCAATTCTAATACTCAAAATATTATAAACAATCAAGAAATATACACATAAAACAACATTATTGAAACAAAACACATTGAAAATAATATAGAAACAACACATGAACAGAAAAATACAATTCAATTTTTGATCCAATGCATTAAAAACGTCGATAACAACATGGAAACAACCAAAAAACAACATAACAACATTGAAAACTATATAGAAACGATATTAAAAAAGATACAAGAATAAAAAGAGCTTAAAAATAGGTAAAAGCTGCATTGAAACATCGAATACAACTTGGAACCAACATAGAAACATCATAACAACATTAAATGAAGTATAGTAACAAACTAGAAACAACATAAACAATATATAAAACAACATATTAACAAAATAGAGCATAAAAAATTGGTAAAAATTGCATCAAAACATCGAAACAATATAGCAACAAATGTGAAACAACATAACTAACATTGAAAATAACCGAGGAACAAAAAAAATCGAAAAAATATAAAAATATCCAAAAAAGTCAAATAGGGAGCGTATTTAGTGTCTTTCTCCGAATGTTGAGTAATTTTGTCATTAAACCTTTTTTTTTTGGTATTTGACTCTTATATGAAATACAGAATCAATCGTTGGATTATTATTATCTCTATCTATTAATACGTACTAGTATTTCATCCATGCAAGTTGTATCGTTAGATGTAAATTGCATGTATCTAAGAATTATAATGCTAAAAAATAATTGTACAATACAAAGTTAATACAAATCAAGCTAATTACTATATTCAATATTTATAAATTTAAACACTTTCTTATACACAATATTATTCGTCTATTTATTTTTCGATTTATCATCGCCATAATTTCTTTTAGACGAGAAATGTTAGCATTTCTTATATTTCCATCGATTATATCACCCTGCAATAAGAAAACTTGAAATTTAAAACCCATTTATGCTACAATCAACGTAAGAGTTTTAATGATATAAAAATAAATAAATTGCAGACATCTGCGTTATGAAATAGACACTCGAGATTGTTCACACTGTTTTAATCATTGTTTGGTGGATTCTGGCACCATTTCTTCTGAATGGAAGAAAAGAAAAATTGACAGGAAATTTTACTGAGATAGGTTTTCGAAATGCGAGAAATTTCGTCGTAAGAATGAGTGCATTGAGAATCTACATTTATTCTTCTCAAAAAATAAAAAAACAATCTATATTTATAGGTGAATTAATAAGTATATTTGAGGAAATATTTTAATATAATTTTTGCTAGTGAATCTATATTTTCGTGGTAAGACCCTTCTCGCCGGGGGTGATCGATCGCGCCCTCATCGCTAGGAGGGTGATACGCATCCGCACTCCGGTGATGATCTTTGGTGTTGTCCCTACCCCTCGTGTTCTTTCGTGCCCTCTCGGAAGGGAAGAGGCCGATGATGGAGCCTGGGGTTCTTCTTCTAAGATTGTTGGTTTGGTCCCCTGGGCTATCTTCTTTCGATGAGTGAACCTCGCGAGGGGATCCAAATCACATTGGGACTATGCTGATTACGGCTTGGGCTATGCCGCAGAGAGCTTTGTCGGCCGATGACTAGTCCCCGCTGGGTCTTTGTCCTTCAAGGACATCGAGACTCACCTTTGCGGGGATGTTGCTCGGGTAAGATTCCATAGTTTCTTCGTATTTCCATTCTTCCTGCTTTATCTTTAGTATCAAGAGATCTACAATTGTTATTACTCTACTGTTTATTTATCATCCTGGGAGGGGAATAGACTAACTTAGGAATTGAACCCATAGAATTGCATGAATTGGTTTTTAAAACTTTACTTGCATTTAATATTGAAGAAACATGTTAAGATTATATGCCTAAGGTTGCTCCTATAGATGTTGAAAATACTTGTGGGGTTCGCAAATTTATTTCTTTTTCTTTTATTTTCGATTTTTAGTTAAGAAAACTTGATATTCGGTCGCTTCAATAAAATTGGAATACGATGTTATTATAGCCTAAGTGTTTCGAATATCAATCCTTGAAGAATACGACTGTAGGTCCCAATGGGTGTAAGTAAGGTTTAGAAGGAGGGGTTGAATAAACCTTACCAACTTTTCGATTTTAGTCCTTTTAAAATATTACAGAGTTAACAGTCTCTGGTCCTCCGGATATCACATTGATGACTCCGGCAACATGATTCTTGTGCTTCTTCTCCCTGTGTCGATATGAGCATCGCTGGTCTTGTGGAGGTTCCTCTTCATGCGGTCTTAGATCTCAGCAAACTTTGCTTTGATCCACATAGTCCTTGAGGCGACCTTTCTGGATGAGTCGCTCTATCTCCTTCTTCAGCATGAAACAATCTTGAGATGTATGCCCCATGTCTCGTGATATTGATCGTATAAATTGGAACGTGTCCGCGAAGGGTTGTTCCTTAATGGTCGTGGGGAACGATGACCCCTTTATTCTAGCGGCTATTAGCACCTTCACTATCGGAGCGTTGAGAGGTGTATAGTTTTCCCATTATCCTTCCTTGACCTTTCCGCGATTTCTTATCTTCTTCCTGGGTCTTGCGCTTGATTCCGGGTTCAGGCTTGGTGGACTCATCCACTCTAATATGCTTCTCTGCTCGGCTCAATAGCTCCTCCATGTTGGATGGAGGTTTCCCTGCTAGAGATATCTTCAGACGTTGTTGGCGTAGGTTCTGCTGCAATATTCCAGTCAAGGTCTCATGTTGGACGCTGGCGACTTCATTGACAGCTTCCACGAACTGTTTCATAAATTCCCGCAATGTTTCTCATTCCTTCTACTTCACCTAAAAGAGGTGAGCTATAGTCTTGGGACACCTTCTGTTGATGGAGAACTGCTGCATAGAGGATTCGATGAGCTTATCAATCCCAGAGATAGATCGTACCGAGAGCCGATTGAACCACACCAAATACGCTTCTTTGTCGGAGTGAGAACACCTTGCGAGGAGGTATCCGTCATTTCATAGAGATGCTTTTGGCGTAGAACTTTTCCAAGTGTTTTTATGCGGGTCTCCGCCCATCACACCCCTAAGTATGTTGGAGGTCTTGATTTCGATGGCGAAAGGTTTAGATAAAATCATAAGGGCGAAGGGTCCTCTCAATGTTTTTAAATCCGGACAGGACATTGAACCGATAAATAATTGGGCCATTGGGTCACCGGGTTCAACCATTCTAAAAAACCGATTGACCCATATACATACACATACATGTATAAATATAAAAGATAAATACAAGTACAAATTAAATATAAAAAATAATAAATACAAATAAAAATAAAAAATTAATAAATTATAATATCCAAATATATGTATAAATTGAATATAAGGAACAATTTTATATAAATTTAATAAATACTTTTCCGTTCAAGTTTTATAATAAAAAAGAAAATATTACTTAAAAAATTGAACCGGTTAACCGCAAGATCACCGGTTTTCGGTTTTATACCAGGTTTGACCGGTGACAATGGTTTTTTAGCCACCATTTTAATATAGAATCGATTGGCCATGTGACCGGTTCCCGATTAAACCGGTCGAACCGCGGTCCGTCCGGGTTTCAAAACACTAGCTCCTCTTCATCAATGTCGCCTGCGAGTTGGCTAGCTAGGTTGTATTGCTTGAGATTCTTCGATAGGTGACGACTCTTCACGATTCCTATTTTCGTCGCGACCTTCCTCTCTCATCTTGATTGTCCTGGTCAGATCTTGAAAGAGTCAGAGCTCACAAAGTGGTCTTCTGTAACATCCGCCGCGACTTGATGTCTTAAAGTGTTCCTGCACTTCATCTAAGAGATCCTGGAGGGCTTCCCGGGACAGACGAATTTCTTCAACAGGTGGAGCCCACCCAAGAGGAGGGGGCGGCGCCCCTCTTGCAAATGGAGGAGGGCGGCACTCCTCCCGGAGGAGAGGAAGAGGGTCTCCCCGTCTTTTGGGCGCTCATTCTTCTTGCTTGGTCTTTGGCGCCCCAACCTGTAGCTTGAGATCTGACGTCATGTGCTTGCGATCGCGTTTGCATTTTCGTGTACTTTGGTTGTTTCCACAGACTGTGCCTAAATGATGTTATTTTTTAAGACAGATCACTCAAGTTAACTGGGTTGACCAAAGTTCTCTTCCCGAGAGGGAAGCCTTCACGCTAGTCCTCTCCCCGAGGAGGAAGCCTTCTCTTCTTACTTTTCCCGAAGAGGAAGTCTTCTCGTCTTCTTCTCCTTGAGTTGGAAAATCCTTTGATGGAACTTTCATGCACACACGTGCAAACGTTATAGGGCCCTGGGGATTGTCCCAGGGATGCCCCTCCGACGCTCAAGTCAGCACGGTGAACGAGAGAAATAACAATAATAAATCTTTGTAAAAATAATGCGTAAAGAATAATGAATTAATTAACTTACGAGATAATAGGATGAATCTTTTTATACTTGGGAGATGGGCCCCGTAAGGCGTGTAGGAGAGTTTGGCCTATGGGCCAATCAATGTAGGAGAAAATGGTCGTTGGGCCAAACTCGGACTCCTTTGGGTCAATGGGTTTAATCATTAAAAGCCCATTGAGAAATTAATATTAAATAAACATATATAAAATAAATTATATAATTAAATTATTAAATACCATTTTTGTCCCCAACACGTGCAAAGAAATTATTTCGCTTTTGTTATGTATCATTGTGTAATAGCTTTTGAATCTTTTGAACAAAATATCACACATGGGACAAATTTATTAACCTCGAAAATAAAAGTCACCTATCGGAGATAAATAGAAGCCATCTATTAGGGACAAGTAGCATCTATTGGGGATAAATTTATTCATGGAAAAAGACTAAAAGCATTAAAAAGTACTTCCAAAGTGTCATCCTCGAGAAATAAAAAGAGGAAGAAGGTGATATATTAATTTTGAAGAATCATTTTTCTTACTCAAAAATTCATTATACTTACCAAACAAAATATCTGATTTTTGAAAATCAAATTCTCAATTTAAATAATTTTCATTATAATCACACAAAAACTTGTATGAGAGACCGCACTAGTCTAAATCAAGTGAGACGAGCCCCAAGTGGTCCCCATACTCCCTATTTTCTGGTCTACCTATTTTTTCTCTCTCCTCTTACTGGTCCCCCTTCTCCTCCTCCTCCTCTATCTCTATCTCACACGTGTTTTTTAATTTCCTATTTCCCTTTCTCTTTCTCTCATTGGTCCTCCCTCCTCTATCTCTCACTTCTTCTCCCATAGTCCCATTCTCTCTCTTTTCTCCTCTCATTAGTCCTCCTCTCTCTTCACTTAGTCTCCCTCTCTATCTCTATACACACATGTTTTACATATAAAAATCTCACAAATTCCAAATTCTTCAAAAAACAAATCCCAAATAATACTTTAAAAACATATACTTTTCAAGATATAATTGATACTTTTTTTTAAAAGACAATACTTTTTTTAATAACAAAGAATATTTATTTTAATAATAATTGATACCTTTTTAATACAAAATGACACCTTTTAATAAAAAGTTATACTTTTTAATAAAAAGTGATACTTTTTCTATACAAATTGATACGTTGTTTTATAAAAAATAATATTTTTTAATAAAAAGTGATATTTTTTTTTAATAAAAAGTGATACTTTTTAATAAAGATTGATACTTTTTTTATAAGACTACTTTTTTCATGAGAAGTGTTATTGTTTTTAATAAAAAGTGATACTTTTTTCCATAAGAAGTGATACTTTATTTTAATAAAAAGTGATACTTTCGAGTCTAATGTGATACTTTTTTCATAAAAAATGATATTATATTTTCTCCATGGTTTTCCTTTGTTTGATACGCGTAGCTAGATGGATGATAGACGTGAGGGGAGAGAGACAGACAGAGAGAGAGAGAGGGAGAGAAAGAGAGGACCATAGGAGAGTGGGATGTGAGAAGAGAGAAAAATGGAGGACTATGAGATGAGTGGGATGTGAGAAGAGATAGTGGGGACACGTAAGTATATATAGAGAGAGAAGGAGCATGTGAATTTTAGGTAATGGGGCTCCGTCTCATGGAACTAGATCCGTGAGACGGTCTCACAAGAGACCTCCCCTTACAAATAAATATAGTTGCCCCGTGATAAGGCACAATCCAACTAATAATGGCCCAATGAAAGCCCATTACAGTATTTCTTTTGATTAGGCCTAACACACCTAACGGGTCCATACACCGCAAAAAATCGATCATAACTCACTATTGATGCCTATAAATACCCTGCCAAATCTCATTATAAAGATATGCAATGCTTACTGATTCTAGTCTTGTGCATTTAGTTATTCGTTGTCTCTCTGAGTCTGACTTGAGCATCAATTATTCGTTGGGAGAATCCTTGCAACGTAACAACATGTTGTATTAAAGGTAGTAACCCACAATGTGACATCTGCTTTTAGGGACTTGAATAGGAAAATGATTCCATATTATTTTTTGCGATGCAGTGGAAAATACTACTTGCACGTTGAGGATGCATATCAAATCCATAGAAGCTCGAAAATCTAATGTGCAAGATGCATCTTAGCAATGTGATCCACCTCTATCTCACCCAACTAATCCAAACCAACCAAAAGTTATCTAAATTTCTCATGAAGCATTGAGATCTATGATGGAGGACATTGCTACAAGGGTTGCTAATCAAGCAGTAACATAATATATCTAGAGCCATAAAGAAAAAAACCCTTTTGTCCTCTCGTCAGAAGGCTCTGCTCTAGCTTCTGTGGTAACAACATCGTGGCATGAAGAGAAATGGCGAAGAGTAGATGACGTCAATAGTCAAGCTCCATCACAGTATACCAGACCAAGGAGAGGTGGCAATAGGGATGATGTTGGTAGTTGAGCCTCATCTCTACTTCACAACACCTAGCGTAAAAAGAGAAAATTGAAAGACACATGCACTAAAGAAAAATCTCACATTAGATGTACAAGTAAATGTGATGGACCACCTCCCACTTGCTATTCTACCATCAAAGTAAAGTCCTTTCACGATTGTCATTTTGGCCAAATTGTTTTTAGTTGGGGTCAAGGTTACGAATCTCGAGAAGTTCGATGGGGCTGGAGACCCACAAGAACAACTTGATAAATTTTACGGAAGGTAGACCTCTATGAATTGAGCGATACCACATTCTGCAAAGTATGTCGCACCACGTTTACCAAGCACGCTCTCACATGGTTCAACCAACTACCTATTAGTATTGATGTTAAACGGATTGGCCCTAGCGATTTTGGGTCAATCCTAGTAGGCTTAGAGCTAAACGGGCTTCAAATACCAATATAAAATGAAATTCTTAATAAAAAAGTACGAAATGTAAAAATTCATACTAACAATACAAATTACAAGACTTTAAAACATAATTATGGCACACTTGAATTAATAAAATCCATTTTATTGTCGAACAATTAATGATTCTTATTTAGTATAGTTGTTGATTATCACACAAAATAAAAAAAAAATTACCTTTTATGCTTTTGAGTTGGGGTTTGACAGAGAAAATGAGTATGGAATAAATGAACTAGCACAATATTGTGACGACAAATTATAATAGGTTTTAGAAATGAATTTTACTTTATGTTTGGGTTTGAATGTTTTAGCTTCACTAAAAATTAACGCTTGTTAATATCTTTATTGAGACCTTAATGACCATGTATCATCGAGTAAACGTAGTTTGGTTGGCATAAATACTTTTTTTTTGCATACACACTCATTCATATATTTAAAGAAAGATTGCAAGGATTAGTAAGAATCAAATCCTTCCTATTTGGACTTTAGTGACCTCACAATATTTTTGATTTTATAGAAGGAAAACAAATAAAATACCATGAGAATACATTTGATTGAATAACTCTAAATGAATTTAAACAAGAAAGTGCATGACAAAATTGATCTTTTTTATATGGTATATATTTATTTAATGACAGAATGGCTTTTCGTCTTTAAAATATTCGTCATAAGTGCATTGCTAAATCGTCCCAAATTATGGGCCAGAATTTGTTGCTTTATTTACATACGAATTTATTGATGGATGTTATTCTCACACAAATATGTCGTTGTTATGTCGTCGATAAGGTTGTAATAATATTAAACTTATTAATCCTTCACAAATTCATCCTTACTATTACTATTTAGCTATGACTCCCATCTTTCACTAGTATCTGTAGCTATTTATCGATTTTCATGGAGTGGCATGTAATTGTGTATATTCAAATTAAACATGACAATTTATTAGGGTGATTCGAAAGTGGTGTGTATAGATAATGGTAATATATATAAAATGATAGTGACAATATCCATTTTGCATAACTAATTTTAATATAATATTTTATTAAGAAAATTTATTAAGAAAATTTGTAGGTTTTAGGTCCCATCTGAATGGTACAGTAATAGAATAAGTCCGCAATTGTAGGAATACAGTATAATTTGAATTGAAAGGATGACAATGTATATGGAAATAGGTTTAAGAGATATTTTGTGGGAAAATATGAAGTTAAAATATATACTTTCATTGAAAATAAGTGATGTATGGTTATGTTTCCAAACCCAAATTTTTCTGTTTTAACTATTCATAAAATGAGATTATATTTGTTTATAAATTTTTCATTGGAAATCATTATTTTCACTTTCTATTTTTCATATAAAACATCTCAAACCTACAATCTTAATTCTCAACTCTATACACTAACTTTGATTCAAAAAAAAAAAAAAACCCATACACTAACTTGCGTCACTTGTGAATCACTATTTTCATGATTTCATACAATATATACATATGGATCCACCATTACCAATTTTATCTACTTAATATATTAATATTTTTAAATTATATCTATCATATAAGACCAATCATCTACAATCTTACAAATATAATATTATATAGGGAGAGGATCATGTGAGACCATAGCTCTAGGTGAGACAGTGCAGACTCATCTCAACTATCTCCCTATATACATCAAATGCTAGGATTAATATATGATAATAATATATTAACTAATTAATTAAGTCCCAAAGAAAAAAAAAATTGTCAAACAAAAATATGTGGGGACAAGAAATTAAGGAATCGATTATATATATATATATATAGAGAGAGAGAGAGAGAGAGAGAGAGTCACGCTCATTAACATGTGGGGACTGTGTATGTGCTCTGCAATGATTCTACTGCATATTTAACATATATGTACTGATATTTAACACTATTATACTGCATGTTTAACATATATGTATTGCATATTAAAATTGCCAAACAAAAACATGTGGGGACCGTGGATTAAGGAATCACTTATAGAGAGAGAATCACCCTCATTAACATGTGGAGACCGTGTATGTGTTCTACGATGATTACACTCGCATATTTAACATATATGTACTTTGCATATTTAATACTATTATACTTTGCATGTTTAACATATATGTATTGCATATTAAAATTGTCAAACAAAAATATGTGAGGACCGTGATTTAAGGAATCGAGTTATAGAGAGAGAGAGAGAAAGAGAGAATCACGCTCATTAACATATGGGGACCGTGTATGTGCTCTGTGATGATTCTAATGCATATTTAACATATATGTACTTTGCATATTTAACACTATTATACTGCATGTTTAACATATATGTACTTTGCGTATTAAAATTGTCAAACAAAAACAAGTGGGAATTGTGAATTAAGGAATCGCTTATAGAGAGAGAGGGAGAGAGAGAGAGAATCACGCTCATTAACATGTGGGGACCGTATTATACTGCATATTTAACATATATGTACTGCACATTTAACATTATTGTACTGCATGTTTAACATATATGTACTGCATATTAAAATTGTCAAACAAAAACATGTGGGGGCCGTGAATTAAGGAATCAATTCTTGAGAGAAAAAGAGAAATCACGCTCATTAACGTGTGGGGATTGTATGTGCTCTGCGATGATTCTATTGCATATTTAACATATATGTACTGCATATTTAACACTATTATACTGCATGTTTAGGGCTCGTTTAGTTGAATGATGGTAATGTGGATGATTAATTCTCATTTCATTTTCAAGCCTTATCATGTGGACACAATATGTCCTATTATCATATTTGTTTGATGGATTGTGATAGAGATACAAGTGGATTTATTAATAATGTGTTTGGTTCATGTTGGATAAGAACATTTATTCAATGTGGATATGACTTTTGTACTCCTAACCTACAATTTTCCGGCTTTGACTTACAGTTTGACTGGGGTTCTCATTCTAGCCTATAATCTCCACACTTTCGACTCGGCTCAAATTTCCCTTTCTTTTCTCTTTAGAAACTTCATCACATTCTTCCGCTCTTCGGTCTATTCTCCATCAACCATCATCGTTCGAGGCACACAAAGGTAAATATAACTTCATTTAATTCCTCGTTTAGATATTATACTCTTCTTTTAACTTTCAATAGGGTTTGCTTTGTTGGTTTACGTTCTTTCACCGTAATTTGGGGTGTTTTAATTCTAACATATGTTTTTGGTTCTCAAATGTAATTTAACTTGTTCTATTAATTTTTAACATATGGATTACGTTAAAGAACCTGTAATTTCCTAATATTAGGTTTAGCGTATGAATTTTTGGTTCTTGAATGTAATTTAGGGTATTTTAGGTTTAACATATGGTTTTGGTTCTGGAATGTAATATTGATAAGATTTCTATTTAATAGAATGGTTTTATGGTATTTAAGCTTTACCATATCATACGAAAATTTAATTGGAGTGTGTTAATCTAAATTATCGGTGATCAAATTTGCTTTTGTGTCCATTTGGCGCTGAGACGATTTAAATCAAGATTGCAAGTAAGTATGCCAAAGTATTTTAGTGTTATTAATTGTGGATAAATGCATCTGAAATTTTGTAGTATGACTGTCAAATATGCGAAATGCATCTGATATATGCCAAATGAACACTAAAATGCATCTGACTGTGAGATTATTCCTATAATCAGGTTTTTAATCAAACTCCAAACACATTGACAACCCTTTTGTATTTATGAACAAATGTGGATGTTCCTGTGTATTAACATATGGATTGAATTCTATTTCGTATCTGGTGTTTGAGGTGAATTTTAGATGATTCAAAATTGTTGTGGATTGGTCTTCTATTATGTAGTGTCAACAGGGTACTCAAACACATCTGGACCTTCATACCGACAATCTCCTATATCTAAGTTATCTCATTGTGGTCTTGAATCACCTTTACAAACATCATGGACTCGGAATCTAATCTAAGTAGATTTCACGATTGTAATGTACGTGGTCCTTCTAAACAACATATGTAAATTTGTCATGTTTAATTTTTGGTATTCTCGAAAACCAATTTTTAGGATTGTTTTGACATAAATATGTATAAATACACTTAAGAAATAATGCAGGAGCGTAAGTATGGATTTTTTGAGTAGTATGATCCTATGATGTGTAGAAGATCAAATCAAATCATTCCCAGACTGATAAGAAAATTAAATGCACACGAGGATACCATAAAACAACTCAAGCGACGGGAAAGAAAATATCTCATCACTTTGATGTTTTCTTGGGTCGCGCTAGTTGTTGTTATAATACTTGCAATGTGAGAATCCATGGTTTAAGTTAGTAGGAGTCTGGTAGTTAGTATTTGCTTCCATTGTGTAACCTAGGAATGTGATGAACCGTCAAAAACATATATTTTCTTATCTTATTTGGTAATCACTCATTTGTAGTTTGACTGAAGATAATCATTTTGTATTATCATATGACGGCTATTATGTATGGATGACAATAATTTTATGTGTTCAATACTGTTAATTAATTAAGTTTTAGTTGGTACTTCTTACATTTAATCATTATGCACAAACATGTTTTATTTCTAGTCATGCCTTGGACAAGAAATCAAGTAGTTCGAGACCAATACAATCAATTAACTGGATCCTTGAAGAAGAAGAATATTTGTACCGATGTATGAATAGCTCCACTCGTGCTTTACGAGTGCATGATCCTATCGAGTGGAACATGTTCTTAGGTTTAATTACTTTAGAAATGAAGAGGCAATTTGCTAAGGACTTTCAAGTTAGCACAGTAAAAAATCAAGTTCAAATGTGGAGAAACAAATCGAGGTGTTTCAAGTACATTGACACTCCAAGTGTCGAATTTGACACATGATGAGAAACGTTGTGTTTGTAAACCACAACTACTTCAAACACATTGAGAAGGTACAATACCATTGGTGTTATCTCCGGTGAAAATGTTTGAATATGTATTAACATATAAAATCGGACTAATATTCAAATTTTGGTTTGCGGAAAGCACTTTGAACAACACTATTTCAGGACTTATGGGTTTAAGCACTTTGATTTGGCATATAATACTTTTAGAACGCAAATGTGGCGCAGACGACTCTTCCGATGTTTTGGGATTAGTTGAGGGTAACTAAACGGGCTAAATTGCACTTTTAGTCCACTAACTTTGGGGTAGTTGGAACAATGGTCTACTTATTTGTGGGTGTAGCAATTTAAATCCATTAACTCCTAATTTATAGCACATTTGGTACACATTTGGTTGGACTCTCCAATTGTGCTTGCTTTGTGCACATCTCCCGATTAAGTTTCCTCATATTATCCATTCTCGTGATTGAACTCTCCAATTGTGATAGCCTCGCAAGTGCACATCTCCAAAGGCATTCTTGTATGCCAACCCCTAAAACTAGCATTCTTGAAATTGTTATGTAAATGCCTAACACAAAACCTATGATCACAACCAGGCAACACTTCATTAAATTCTTGGATAAGCCCCTTCGTTTATCCGAAATAAAAGTGTACTCATACTTGCCTTGTTATTCCCAAATCATGCTTCAATAATATCAAAAATCACTCCCAAGTCTCCTATTCTCTCGAATGCAGACCATAACATAAGAAAATGGGGTACAAATTATTGTTTAGATAAACCCTACAAATGAGTAAAACCCCCATATGTGCCCCTTTCAAATGACACCCATATACTCCAATTATTGGCCTACATCCACGCCTTAAAACCATCCTTCGATTGCCTTTGAAACACGCAAAAACATGTCAAACCTGTTGTCACCATTCTCATCGATTTCAGTCCCTAGATTACTTTGTGGATCCAGTGTTGGACCTTCTAAGCTCTTCACCGTAGTCCCACAACTTTGTGAATTGGTATTCGGGGCTCCCCTCTATCCTGTTTTATGGCATTTCTCTTGCTCTATAAGCTTGATCTTTTGATATGTGACATTTAAGTTCATTAATAACATCAACCCTCCTTGCTTTAACATTTCTTTTAGGATCACTCTTAAAATTATGAAGGTACCTTTCAGTGAGCCAAGATGTTTTTATATTTTTCACATTGTAACTAGGGGACAAGAATGCCGAGAATTGATCATGTGAATTTTGTAAGATGACCGTGGTCTTTTGCTTTGATCATGTGTATTTTTCAATCACAACCATCTCCAAGGCATTTCACATACATCCTGTATTGGTCATTTTTAGTGATTTTTAAGTTTCTTTTGGTTTTAATCTGCATGGTTGTGCACTGTCTTTCTAAATTCAGTTCTAGTGCTGAACACCATTCCTAGTTCAAACTTAGGGTCATAAATAAGTTCTGGATTGAACACAGGGTAGCTAGGCTCTGTATCATCTTCATCTGAGACCCTATGTTCATCTAACTCACCTACACTATGCACTAAGTCATCCTCACTAGCAGATTCACTCCCTTCACCCCCATGTTCAGATTCTTCACTCCCTTCACCCCCTTCATCTACATGTTCTTCATACAAAAGGTCATCATCTATGCTCTCGTCATCCATGTCAAAATCATCATCCACTAAGTCATCAGAATAATCTTCAGAAACCCCTTCATGTGACCCATGTTCTGAACTTCATTTTCTTCTAATAGCATTTCTATATAGATGTGCATTGACCTAGTTGCAAGACTATGGTTATAACATTTCACTAAGTCAGCATCTTTAGTAACAATTTTAAAACCCCCATTTATTAAGATATGATATATCTTCAGGCCTTCACATACACGATTTTTGGACAACAATTCAATATTTTGAATATTCATATGACTCTTATCAGCATAGTCAAACATAACCTCCCTACCACCAATATACTTTGCAATAGGAGCATGCTGAAACTCACCTCCATGATGCATAACAACTGTAATATATGGAGAATCAGGGTCTGTATTCCACATGCAAAAAAGAAAACAAAACATTAAAGAATGCCCAACTACCACAAAAATTAGTTTTTTATGATTAAAAAAAAGACAAAGCACATAACACAACCCCACCCAACCCCACATGTTTCAATATCCTCAGACATCACATGACTAAACAAGACTTTTAAAATGAAAAAAGTATAAAGAGGGGGGACCATCTCATCCACATACACAAATGCACATTGAAGTCATCCTAAACGACAAAAAATTGAGTTTTCCAGGGGAATAAACTTTCACATAACTCTGAAAAGTCTACTTTACAAAGATTCTTCACATTTATTTACTGAAAACGAAAATAAACAAAACAAGCCTAAAACAACTCACGGTAACGAGGTGGATTAGGCACTCCAACCGCAATGATAATAAACAATTTTTTAAGCTCTAAATCGGACCGTATTAGGGTTTTTCTTCAATATTAACAGATGAAATAGGTGGGAAATAGATTTAGGGTTTTTGTGGGGATTTGGGTAACTGTGCTTCTATTTTGTTTTGTTCTTTCCCATTTTGACTCCTCCAAGATAATGCCACAATGTATTTTTTATTTTAATTTCTATTTTTTTATTAATTAAATACACTTGGTCGACCCCACTTGCCACGTCATGAAGAAATGGCCAGAAAATAAGAAATCCCCAATTTTTGGGACGCACGTGACCAACACGTGCAGATTTCCGGCCCAAATTGAAATTTCCGACCAAATGTGCTATAAATTAGGAGTTAGTAGATTTAAATTGCTACACCCACAAATAAATGGATCATTGTTCCAACTACCCCAAAGTTAGTGGACTAAAAGTGCAATTTAGCCCAACTAAACGTGTAATGGAGATTTAGGAGTCTAATGTAATATGTATTCTAATGTAGTAGACTTGAACTGATAAATAGGACATTTTTAGGAATGTAATGGTTCAAATTGATGTAAAATGTCGTTAGAGGCAATTTGTTGAATTATTGAGTGTAATCGACAATTCTATGACTTGATGACTAATGGAAGTTCATTTAATATTTTGATCGATCTTGTTTGTCTTGTATTCATCCTAAAATTTGTTCATTATTTTAATCATTTTGTTGATGTTTATTCTCGTATATATACAATAAAATAGAACCTTATTGTACATTGTTTGGTAGCCAAAACAGAGGAACAAGGAGTGCTTCTTTGAAATTGTCATGTGTTATTTGTGAGAAAATTTGCGAATGAATTTGTGTTATTTCGTATTTGATGAGCTGAAAAGATTATATTCATTACCATGTTTATTCAAAGCATGTTGATGACAAGTATATTGTATTATTTCTTCTCTATAATCACTTTTACATAATCACTTTTTTTGTTTGACAAAGCCATTTCTATGATCTCTTTTCCTAATCACTTTTCATATAAAGAATTATTCCTAAAATCGAGTTATTCATATAATCACTTATTTCTATAATCACTTTATTATAGACCCTTATTCCTATAATCACTTTTTAGATGGTTTGCAAACTCGTTGTTTGAAGATTTTCGGATAATCACTTTTTATATTACAAACTGCCGCTCAAAAACATTGTATGGAAATGTGCTAGTTCAACTTTGATAAAGGGAAAGGAATATATTTCTTACCATGTTTGTAATGTTAGAGAAATCTACACCCCCAAAAATTCAAAGAATCTGTGATAAACCTCAAACTAGGAATCACTTTTTCTATAGCCGAGGCCAAAGCATGCTGATAACAAGTGAAATGTGTTGTGCCTTTGAAAAAAATACAAAATCATGCATGGTCTATGATTGTGACAACACCTAAGACAAAGCCAAAAGTGATAACCTATGCAAATTATTTTTATAGCTTTTAGATAGAATCACAATCTCCATGGAATATTGGACTCAAATTCCATCAACTTTGAACTTATCATTCACGGACAAGCTGAACAAAACAAGACAAATTTATTTTTTTCTACCATTAGTCATTCATGATCGAGCATCCTTATGTTTCTCATTTTTTGCCTATTTATACAATTGAAAATGTGCTAATAGAGAATCAACCTCAAATACCATACATATTGCCCATTTACTGATAACTGACTTCGAAATGGCACAAAAAAAAACACCCCTAAAGGAGCCATTTCTCAGTGCAAAGTGTTCTATAATGTCAAATGGACCAAAGAAATTGACAAGAAATTCATCCAAATCTTGGTCGAACAGGCCATGGAAGGAAAATTTCAAGTTGGAAATCTAAACACGGAAGCTATCTCTGCGGCAATGGCTGGTGTCAACTTGAAATTTGGCACTGAATTTGACTATTCGTCTTGTGTACAACGTATAAAAAAAGCGTGAAAACGTTTCCAAGTCTTTAAATGGATCATCCAACTAAGAGGGATGTGCTACGATCCTATCACACCATAAAGTTTCGTGTCACCACCCCTATGGGACTACATATGCATGATGTCTTATTAGTTCTATTTATTTCTCGTATGTTTTAAGCCATCTTAGTTATATTAGTAATAACGTCCGTGCGTATTTCCTTACCTTGTAGGAAGAAAAACTAGGAATGGCTTATATGTTGGAGGGCGAACATGACTTGATAAACTTCGATGGCTATTCAATGATGATGAAATTGAAAGTGCCAATAACCACCTTGAAATAATAGAGATTTCAAGTGACCATGACGCATTTACGAGGTGGGTGGAGCGTAGCGGATAATGAAAACATGACCAAAATAGACAACCAAATTCCGATGGCTGGAGTAGAGCATCCATCTGACAACACAGATTACTCCTTTTGGAACGAGTTAGCGTGGTATCAATCTGCTAGTTGAGTCGTCGATTCCGGATCCAAATAACCAGCCATCAACTTTGTCCACCACAGAAGAAGTTTTGAGCAAGCTACAGAAACATTATGATCGTCCCAGCTCAAGTCGTCATGCTAATGAGAATCTACCACACAGTTCAAGTGCTTCCAACTCGCCTATGAAAAATCCATGATTGTTTGTCTTCAGATGTTATGTCTTTCATTGTTGGGTCTTCGTGTCATTTTCATTCTAGTTTAATTTATTAGTCGGTGTGTGCTTTCGTATTGTTGATTTCCCTTTGTCGCATCCCCTCAGATGGCCGACTTTGAAGAAACGTATTGTTGGTTTGTTATGTCCCATTGAGTCATGTCGATTTGGTCATTGTAGTTCGAGTCATGTTAGTTTGTTACTTTCATTGGAGTCCTGCTGGGTTGATACTTTCATTCGAGTCGTGTCCATTTTGTCGTGTCGTGTAACTGAGGCATTATGCTACGATGGAATATATATTGGCATCGCCCATGATTCTCATAAAATTCGATCTTGTGGACTTCTTATTTTGGACGCAATCGAGGCATTCTCATTAAAATTCGATCGTAAATCGAGGCACTCTAAAAAATTAGTAAATCGGGCATTACAATCCATTTTCATAATCACTTATACCTATAATCACTTTTTCATATAATCATTTATTACTAAAATGAATAATTCTGGATGGATAAGGCTGATGATTCAATTATTTCTATAATCACTTTTTTTAGGTAATCACTTTTTTGTTTGACAAACATATAATCACTTGTTTTCTTTGACAAACCTATAATCACTTTTTTAGTTAGACAAACCTATAGTAACTTTTTTTTTTTGTTTGACCAACCTATATTTACTTTTTTTGTTAGACAAACCTATAGTCACTTTTCTGGTTTCACAAACCTAAAATCATTTTTTTTTTTGCTTCACAAACCTGCTGTTGTGCCTCTGGGTTGCAAAATGATCACTTTTGTATTTTTTTGCCAAACACATTGACAACACTTTTCCATGACATATTTACAAAAATCCAAAGATCATTCCTATAATCACTCACTCAGTGCACAAACCAAGCAACAAGCAATATCATTACACAAAATTTCACAAAACCTGGTGAATGGCCTTGTTTTTTGGAATTGCAATAACATTACACAAAAGCAACATGCCATAGACACTACAATCAAACATTGCGGTTAAATGCAAATCAAAAGTTTAAACAACATTACAATCCCAATTAACTCAAAATCGCTTAACAAAAAGACAACCCTATTCGATTGGTGTCGGCCCGTTCAAGTGACAAACACGTCCGCGTTTAATAAATCACAAAAACAACAATTGAGATCCCATAGTTAACAAAGAAGCAACACTTGAGCGCACATCACGATTTCTGCGCCGCCTTCATTTTTGCAAACTCAATCCTGGCTTCATCGGAAAGTGAAAAATAATTCAAGGTCTTTAGTATTCTTTACCAAAAGTTTTGATACCGAGAACTTCTCCTGTAGAGTCACCGTGCATCGTACTCAATGACCCAAAACCTCATTCCTTGCAGTGGAATATCATACTCACCAATTCGCTTTGCTATCTCGGCCGGACGATGCGCGTCGGTGTTGCGGCGTAAAGTGCCCATTAGGTCAACCATCGGATCCACATCGCCTGCTTTGCTTACGTTTATGCCCGATCTTTTTTTTTTTTATGAGATGCTGAATTCTGAGGAGTGTTTTTTGGTTGAAGCACATAATTTGTTATTTTCATCGTCAAATTCTTCGAACAAGTTCAAAAATTGTTTGTTAGGCTCTTCAAATGTTGTGAGATTCCATTAAGCACATTATTGATCGCATCGGTGAAGCTTTCAAAGATGTTCTCTCGGTTGCTCTGTCTTTTCCAAAAATGTTAACCCATTCTTAATTTGTAAAAGGGTCAAGTCTTGAACCTCATGAGACGAGCGTTTGTATCCACCTACAATATACAAATTCGAACCAACTTAATTACAAGAAAAATACATTCACGTATAATTAACAAACATCAAATAGAATTATGAAAATTGAAAGATTGTACAGATAATTACCTTCATGTATTCTGCCCAAGCCTCATCAGTACATTCAATCATACACGTGCTGTCATTCCAGCCTATCCCACTTCGTGAAAGCATCGAAACCAAGCTCCCATAGTCCTTCTTCCAGACATGTATTTTGGAATTAATGTGGGGGATCCCTTTAAGGTCTGTACCAGGAAGAACCTTCACCATTTCTTGTTCTAAGGCCTGTAGATAACCAAATTTGAAGCCATTCTCAGATTTTCCAGCCATTTGCAACAATTTCCTTCAAAGACGCAATAATACTTCTTTCTCGCGTCGACTCCAACTTCTCCTACCCTTATCATTCATTTTTCTTGCGTTTTTGGGGAATTTGGGGTAAGATGCATCCATAATGAAACTACATAGGACACAAAAATATGTGTTACCAATTTCCACCATATAAACAATTTAAAAGAAAAATTCAAAGAACAAGTACTAAATCTGGCACATATTTACCTATTGTTACAAGCACTCTAGTGGAACTGTTTCTAAATGATTAACAAAATCATGCATGTACTAATAAGACAATATAACATACAACGTCCACAAGTCTGAAATAAAGTAAAAATGTCTCCATTGATTACATAACAGATCCGAAAGGTTTCTACATAAGAGATCCAATATAACAAGTTCAAATGTTTCTAAATGAAGTGAAAACAACGTAAAATATGGAATAAGAAGCACATTAAAACATCCACGGAACATAAATACTACAAAGTTGAATGAAATTTATGAAAACTCAACGGCCTAATCTAAACCTCTCCACTCATTATACATTGAATGTGCTAAATGATCTCTCCAGTTATTACTTGTGATGATTCAACAGTGTCAATGTAATCCATTTGGTTATCCTCATCGTCATCATCATCATCTTCATCATTTAATGATTCTTCCAACGGATCAACAGTCAACTCCAAATGGATGAAGTTGTGGAGAAGAGTGCATGTCATTATAATTATGTTTTGTATCTTTATATCATAAAAAGTCGACTTCAAAGAACATCCCACCATTTTTTCAAAAGACCAAATGTCCGTTCAATCACATTGCGAGCTTTTGAGTGGTTCATATTGAAAAATTCTTGAGAATTTTGTGGTATTAAAGTTCCATCTCCGCTAGCTCATTTTTAAATGGTACCTAACTCCTTTGTATGGAGTTACAAACCCTTCACCATTTGTGTAACCATTGTCACAAAGGTAAAATTTACTGTCCCAATAGTAGTGTTATGAAAATTGGTCGTGAAAGAAGTTTAACTATGGAAAAATGTGCCAATGACAAAAGCTATTTAAATTACAAAATTTAGATTATTGGTGATACGATACCTTGAGGAACTTTTAAACCATTAGGTCTAGTAACAACATCACGCAACACTCTACAATCCACAGACCTTCCCAACCGCTTAGCACATATATGAAATTCATATTCCAATCACAAACTCCAAGCACAATGACAACTATTTCGCCTTTCCTTGTTCTATATCTTGCTTTATCTGTCTCAGATACTTTGACTTTGATATAAGTACCATCTAAAGCACCTAGACAACCTTAAAGATAAACAAATTATTCAAAAACTACAGTAAACCATTTTGGATTAAAATTATTTTACTTTAGTTTTTAGAAGTGATTTTAACTTGACATGTAATTACCTTAAACCATTTCCATCGTGGATTGGTACAATTGTCGTCAACTGGTTTCGGACTTACAAGGAGTATATTGTGAAGCCTCATAACATCATTTAAAACATCATGAAAGTGCCTGCTAACTGTTTGACCCGGCCTCTTGAAATCGAAACGCACCACACGTATTTTCTTATGATGGGCAAGTACAGAAAGAAACAATGCTACTTTGTCATTAATGACACATATCTAGAATCTAATAGCCTCCCAACATGTTTTAACAAGTAACACAACTTAGTGAAGGCAACACGCATCATCCTCAAATTCTCTAAACAATCAATATCATTAAGCGCAATGAAATCATTCAAATGTTCTACATATTTTGGTATCCTATTTGCCATAACATATTTAGTTCCTAGACTACGATGATGTGTAAGTCGCTTTTGAGCTCGCTTGAGGATGGACATTATCACAAGCACATCAAGATAAACATACTTTCCATCATTATTTCTTCAATAACTAAGAATATATCAACCCTTCTTCCGGATATTTCATCCATCTTTAATCACAAAAACTCGCAATAACAATTAACATTATTCAACACTACGACCACATATTACAAGAATTAGGCATGAACTTGATTCACCAAGAGACAATAACTTAATATTGAAACAGTGAAAACTAAATTATCCAACATCAACAATAAAACAATGAAATCTTAATTATCCAACACCATGAGACATTTCACAACCCAAAAGTAGTAAAACAACGAATAATATCAAATCTTCAAGTAATAAAGTAATAAAAAGTGACTTAATTATACAGTTCACCAACACTAACAAATCTTCAAGTAATCCAATAAATTCACCAAAAACATTGTGATAGGGAAAACAAATCTACCTCATGGTAGGAAAAAAATTAGACAAATAAGTCTATGAGTTTGGAAAAAAACTGCACCAGGCACAACCCAAAAGCATTTAAAACACTAATCTCAGTTGGTCGTGAAAGCTATTAAACCCAATAGCAAGATGAATCAAACATGAAGACCGAAAAAAGTCAAATTATCTTTCAAATCTTCAAAGAAAACAAAGCAAAAATGGGTTGCAAGAAAACAAATAATTATCATTCGAATTTCAAGAAATCGTGAAAATGCTTACCTGGATGTAGATTTCAACCTCGCCGCGCCTTGCCTAGGGTTCACTGCGATCGGAGAGAAGTGAAAAACGTATTCGTTGTGGGTAAAGGGGTTTATGGCACATGTCTGCACAACATACAAGGATATCGAGGAGGGGTAAGGGTAATTTCGGTTTGCAAGAGAAAAAGGATGGGAAATGTATCCCACCCCTATATTGGGATATTGTATCATTAAATTCATTTGAAAATGGACCGGCCTTGTTTTTTTCATGGGCCCAACCATGTTGAAGAAACAAAACAATATCTGATTAATAACAAAAGTGGTTGATATCCCTAGCATACACCCAACCAAACGAGCCTTTAATATATATGTACTGCATATTAAAATTGTCAAACAAAAACATGCGGGGCTGTGAATTAAGGAATCAGTTTTAGAGAGAGAGAAAGAAAGAATCACGCTCATTAACATTTGGGGCCGCGTATGTGCTCTGTGATGATTCTACTGCATATTTAACATATATGTACTACATATTTAACACTATTATACTGCATGTTTAACATATATGTACTGCATATTAAAATCGTCAAACAAAAACATGTGGAGCCGAGAATTAAGGAATCAGTTTTAGAGAGAGAAAGAGAGAATCACGCTCATTAACATGTGGGGACCGTGTAGGTGCTCTGCGATAATTTTACTATATATTTAACATATATGTACTGCATATTTAACACTATTATACTGCATGTTTAACATATATGTAGTGCATATTAAAATTGTGAAACAAAAACATGTGGGGACCGTGAATTAATGAATCAGTTATATGGCAAATGACTAATCTACCCTTATTCGAATCAAAATAAAATAAAAATCAATTAAATCTCAGCCTTCGAAAAAATTAAATAAATTGACATGATTAGTCCACACTGTCTTACCCAAGGATGGTGGTCTAATTTGAACCAAACCCTAATTTTCAATTTAAAATATTGAAAGTGGGGGATCAATATTTTGCTCCAATGATAGAGACTTGACACTTGTGTTGTTAGGGCGATTGACTCAAGTTCGAATCCATACGAGTGCGTGTGACCCCTCCTCTGCTATCCCCATTATACTCAATAAATAAATAAAATTAAAAATGGACTCACCATTATCAACTTTTCAAATTATTATATACATAAAAAATTACTTAAGTAAATATAATCTCATTTTTCAAAACCTATATAAAATCTAATTTAATTCACACGCCAAACATAATTCTAATTTTTACAGGAAAACCGATAAATAATTTATATACAATAATAATTCTTTTTTGAAAAAAAGACAATGAACCGTTGCTACATTTCAAAAATTTTAAAATAGAAAAATGTAAATCCTGCATCCCATCAAAATAACATATATTTTCAAATTTGCGTTTCTCCCTCTCTCCCTTTCTCTCTCTCCCCATCTCTCTCACATACAGAGCTTGCGGTGTCCTGCCGGCCGTAAGTGTGCTGATCGGAAACTGAGACGTCTCATTTACTTCCTAGCCAGTGCGAGAGGGTCACCGATCAGATCCATTCTCATTTTTGAAGTTTTTCCCAATTTTCTTCCTCGTAATTCCTCTTATTAGTAAGATAATAGACAGTAATTTCAGTTGCTTTTATGCCAAACACTGAACAAAACAAAAAACTTATGCTGATATAGCTGCTGTTTTATTGTTAAGGGCTGGTTTCTTGCAATTTTCTGATGCTTGAACAGAATTTTAAGTTGTGATGTCATGGAACAGTTGCAGCCATTTCTTGCTATTCCGATAGGAATAAGAAACTGAGTCGCTGATTTTGAATTTTTACAAAGCTTTGCGGGTGGGTTTGGGGGGCAGGGGCGGCAACGAGGTCCAATTTTTTTGGGCAGACTTGTCCCAAATACAAATGCACAAACGAAAGCCACATACATTACTCAAATTTAGTTTCAAACATTAATTCTTTTTTTTTTTTTTTTTACAGAGACGCTTTTTCGGTGGAAGAATTCTCCGTGATTTCTTATTTCTCCGTGAATATTGGTAAATTCCCCTCTTGTTAATCATTTACTTACTGAAATGGCAGATGATGATGAGATGTTTGTTCAATGGTTTAGCTGATCTTTACATTGAATTACCTTTTTTGTAGTTATATTAATGGTTTACGTCTCTTGATCTTTCTTGTCGATATATGCTAATTTTGTTATTGCTTTCCTCATCCGCAGGTTTAGAAAGTATGGGTGTTGAAAATTATCATGTCATAGAGCTTGTGGGCGAGGGATCTTTTGGCAAAGTGTACAAAGGACGGCGCAAGTTCAGTGGCCAGGTGCGTCTGTTTCTGTTCACTTTATATTTTCTGTTGGGTGTTAATCTTTTTTTCCATGTTTACTAATCGTGTCTATTGTTTTGATCTACAGACAGTTGCTATGAAGTTTATTCAAAAACATGGAAAAAGTGAGAAGGACATTCTGAACTTAAGGCAGGAAATAGAGGTATATGCTTGTATTATTTGTCATAATGGTGGACGGATTGTGGGTCTATGAGTGTACTACGTGGTAGGAGATTGAATGTCGTCCTTTTGTTTGGCTTCCAAATTGTAGTTATTGGGTTATCTGTTGTAAATATATATACATATATATACATATATCTGATTTGAAAATTAGCGGTGATTCTACGAAAATAGTAGTGAGAAATAAATAAATGATGCATATTATTTTAATGTGTTTCCGTTGGCATTCAACTTAACATACTGTCTTGAAAGTTGGCAGATTGTTTGGGTAGCAATTCATATACCTGTTTCGGGCTAATTTCCTATGTACTGTCATATGTCCTTATATACTGAATTGGGGAACTCTAATGTTACGTTTTTATGCTTTAGTAGTGTATGGTACACCTCAATGATGTTTAATCTTTTACCAAGAATGAGCATATCTATTATTCAATTATTTAGAAGAACTTTATCTTCATTATATAGATGCTTTTGAGAAATCTACTCATTGAGGTTCAGTCTTTAAAAAGTGGAGTAAAATTTGGTCAAGCTTTTAAGTTAGTCACTAGGTCCTTTAGGGCTGCCCTTACATACTTTGTGCATGAAATTAATAATAAATCCGCAGCCAAGTACCAGGTGATCAATTATTTTGCATGATTGTTTGAATGAAATCAGTCTAAAGGCTTGGGGTTTATTAGTTTTCTAAGACATTACTGGATGTTTATGCATGATTTTTTATTTGCAAAAATGATTGCTCTTCTTTCTGTTAATGTCTTACCTGCAGTTCCTTTCTATTTTCCGCATTTTTGCTATGCTTATTCTTCCGTAGATTGAATACACACTTCTCTTGCCCTCTCTCTGCATGTTCCTCTTCCTCCCTTCTCCTTTCCTCTTTCTTTCTTGTAAACGCTTTGTAATATGCTATATATGATAGAATGCTATATCATGTGCTTGTTTTTGTCTATTTTTATATGATTGTTGGGTGCTGCTTTGGTTACTGCAGATCCTAAGAAAATTGAAGCATGAAAACATTATAGCAATGCTGGACTCATTTGAGAGCACACAAGAGTTCTGTGTTGTTACAGAATTCGCACAAGTAAACATTACTTCTCTTTCTGACTATCTCCAGTCTATGTTCTTTTATTGCAAAGCATAATGTTGATGTGAGATATTCAAGGTATATATCCTGCACCCACTCTGTGTGAGTGAAATCATGCGTGATTAATTAGATTTATCTATTGCAGGGTGAACTTTTTTGAAATTCTTGAGGATGACAAGTGTCTTCCTGAAGAACAAGTCCAGGCAATTGCAAAACAACTGGTAATTCATTTCTTAAACTTTGCTTAGGACAGTTGTTATAAGGTTTTTACTCACCATGGAGTCTGAAAATTTTGTCCTATACAATAAATTGGATTTGAAATTGTATCCTAATTTTCAATACATGGTTTAATATTTTGCTTTTATTTTCCAGGTGAGAGCATTGCATTATCTCCACTCAAACCGTATAATTCATCGTGACATGAAACCACAAAACATCCTTATTGGTGCTGGATCTGTTGTTAAGGTTTGTTAGCTGAGTAGCATTTTTTTTAAATATGGCATGTAACTTTCAGAATATGGTTTCTTTATCGTGTATCCGTATTCTGGTATTTATTCAGTAGCAGCCAAATTAGGTTTATCACAAGATAAATTATGTTGTATTCTTTTTGCAACCCAGAAAAATCAGCTAGATGTCTTAGTCTTGTGTTCTTCTGTTTTTCTTTGTTTGTTGTATAGCTTTGCGATTTTGGTTTTGCTCGTGCAATGTCAGCAAACACGGTTGTTTTGCGGTCTATAAAAGGTAACACCTTTCTATATGAATACTGCTGCTGTTGCTAGCAGTCATTAGTGACTGCTTGTTAAATGGCCTCTGACTCTGACTTTTGGTTTACAAACTTATATTAGGAACTCCCTTATACATGGCTCCGAATTAGTACGTGAACAGCCGTACAACCACACTGCTGATCTCTGGTCCCTTGGTGTTATTTTGTAAGAATACAACCCTTTCTTTGTATGTTATCAAAGGAATGACTAATACATATCTCTTTATATGCTCTCTATCCTCTAATAACAAATACAAATTTTAATTTAGTTGTTTGTGATATTGATGTCCTTGCTCCTAACCTTTGGCCCTCATTAGCTTCGGAACCACTTTGATAAGACTTACTCACAGCAAATAAAAGGGCCAAGAGTTGTCATCCACCAGTGCATTCACATTGATATAGTCTAGGAAAATTCTAGCAGCAGCAATATGCATGGAATTTAATGCAGTGACCAACTCGTTAATAGGTGGCCATCTTTCAGCATTGCAGCCTCAGTATGGCGAGTGCAATGATGTTTCTTCCAACTAGGAACATGAAATTTTTATTCATACAAAAACAAATACATTTTCTCTGTCTATGCTCTTGTAGTGTGCCCTTGAGCTTAATGGGGTCAATAATGTATTTGATCCAATCTAATAGGAAGATGATTGATCGGGCATGTCCGTATGTGTCAAGTGTTACCTGCCCCTTCTATCATATGATTTATTTCTCCATTTTTCTGGCTAGTGGTTACCCTCTTTTTTCGCCTATGATAAAACCTCTGGAAAACTGTACAGGTATGAACTCTTTGTTGGCCAACCTCCATTTTATACAAATTCCGTCTATGCTCTGATTCGGCACATCATTAAGGTACTTTGCTGTTTTTCGCCTGTCAGCTTTCACACGACACTGCATTGACTTATTAATAAGTTTTATGTACTCGTTGCAGGATCCGGTTAAATATCCAAACAATATGAGCTCAAAGTTCAAAAGTTTCTTACAGGGTTTGCTGAATAAGGTGATATTTGCAGAAATTGATATATGTAAACTTTCCTTTGTTCTCCATGAATCTAATCAGTACTTGATATCATGGGAAAAGGTTCCTCAGCATAGACTGACATGGCCTGCTCTTCTTGAACATCCATTTGTTAGAGAAACTCCTGCTGAAACTGAAGTGAGTGGAGACATTTTTGTTGTATGAATCTAGGTTTTAATGTCTTGGTTTAGGATTTTTAATATATTCATGTAATGATTTGCTTGATCCACAATAATTACCAGGAGTTATGTGCTGTGACAACAGCATCTCCAAGAAGTTGTGATGCAGCTCAGAGGCAAGAAAGAAATGCTCAAAACCCAAGTGGTTTTACTGTTGCAAGTCCAGAGAGTAAGTCTTCTCCTATTCTCCAAAATCTATAAGGGAGTGTTGATAGTCCAAAGAGTACGGTCATGTATGGTTATGTTCTATGGTCCATTTCAGGTTTCTAGTATTGACAAATGAATTTTGAGAATTTATTGATTTTTGTGTCAAAAAGGGAATTATGTTTGGATGAATGAATGAGAATGAGTTTTATGTAGATTTGGAAATGAGATATGTTTGGTTGCGTAGTTTTGAAGTAGTATCTTGTGTATACGATAATTTGAAAAGTTGATAGCGGTGGGTCCACTTTCAAAATTATAATTTGGATATAAAATATTACATATGTAATACTGCGTTAGGTGGTTGATCCCATTAGATAGATAAATTAAAAATAGTAATATTTTGAAGTAAATAAAGTTGATAATTGTGGGTCCCACATGTATAATTGGATAAAAATATGAGAATAATGATTGATAAATAATGTAGGGTTAGTGTATAGGATTGAGAATTGAAATTATAGGTTTGAGATGTTTTATGTGAAAAATGGAAAGTGAAAATGATGATTTTCATTGGAAAATTTATAAACAAACATGATTCTATTTTTATGAATAGTTGGAAAATGAAAATGGACACTTGCAAACATAAACAAACAAGGCCTAAGTCCTTGATTATTCTCCGGAAGTATTAGTGAATCTAACTGTCCCAGTACGTGATAGTAGGTAAAAGCTGTTCTGCTGGTAGCGAACATGGGATTGTCCGGTGCTCTCCAGTTGATCTGCATTCCAATGGAGCTAACTCTGCAGTAGACAATCCCGAGTTTCCAGGTTTTCCGAGTCAGGATGTTGTAGTACAGTCAGGTAAAATAAATGAAGCATGTTCCTTCTTTGCATTTCCTTTAACATTCTGCTAGTCTGCGTAGCATTACTGTAATGCTAAAGCTGACAGGGTTGTATGGATATCATTTCATATGTTCTGTCTATGGTAAAACCTTTTCCATGTATATTGTCAGTCATCTTCATTTATTGATTCTGGGGAACTTCTGTAGTTTTCGTTTTTAACTTATGGTATTTTATGGTACTCCTAAACAATATTTTATCCTGAACAATGTTATATCCTTTTCAAATAATGAGCTTATCTATCATTTAAGCATATGCGCTGGAAACAATCTTCTAATCTAGACAATTTCTTCTAAAACTTGTTGAGTTCCGACTTTAAAAGGGAGCGTGACTTTTAGTGGTTTCTAGTCATCCAGTTAGGTTTGTCTTTGAGCTTTTCCTTTGCTATTCTATGAATTCATAAGAAATACTAGACCCAACTACTAATTATCAGTAAATCAATTATTTTGTTTGATTGTCTAAGGGAAATAAGGTTCTTTTGCTCTTGTCTAGGTCTTATAGTTTGCCTTAATTGCACCATTGGCTTGGGGTTTAAATAGTCAAACATGTCAACGAAGATAATAGATTTCTGAGCACAGGTTTCTGTATGATACAGTACACTTGCATCTCTCTACATTGTTGTGCACCTCCCATCTCTCCATTGTCTTTGGTATCCTTCATAACTTCTTAAATATCTTTCTGTGCATGTATTTTTAGTTTTAAATTTATAGGTTTTGACGCTTTTGTGTTATGCAGCATTCAGTGACATGAAATATGCATATGTGATATTCTTTTAAGGGTTCCACTTTTTGGTATATTATGGTTTACCTAGTTTTGTTCAGATGGAATTACAAGTGCTAAACAACCATGCTTTCTTTTCAGGTTGCCAAGTGCTGAACCGGATGGAGAATAATTCCCGCACTGTTAAGGGTGCAAAAATAATTGGTGAAGACAATGAAGCATTGGCTGCTATTTTGCTGCCGTTGAAACAATTATGCGATGGATCCAAAAACTCCTGCAGGTAATTTAATTTCTCATTATGATTGTCTTTTTCTTTTACCTATGATATAAATTTATCAGTTCCAAGTGACTACCTACTACCTATTATGTTAGTTGCTTTATTTATACTTCATGTATTTTTCAAGTTGAAATTTCTCGTACAGTTATTTCATTTTGAGCAAGCTTGTTGAGGATTATAATTGCCTTCCATTTTTAGTGATCAGGATGTTGTTACTTTGAACCAGTCACTGAGAATTCTTTCAAATTTAATTGGTGCGGGAGCTGTCATTTCAAGGGGAATCCTGGACGAAATAATCGGTGGACTTCTTGGTTTCACTTCTGCTGTAGTTCGATTAAAATTATCTGATGGAAATGACTTGATAGCAAAGGTATATGAATATTATTCTTTACTATCATGAATGTCTACGAGTATTTCTGGAGTTGCATGTTTCTTTTAGATCATATAGTTAAAACCTGTGTCCTAGGAGCAAAATCTTCTTGCCTGAGAGACAGAGTCATCCCCTCTCTCAATAATGAAAGGATAATTACATTATTGGATTTAGAGGGCAGGTTTTCAAAACATTTGGCCTGACTTCTCTTTATTGCCTTGGTGAAATTCAGTTATTCAAGTCCTTATGCATGTTCTTAAACATTTTTAATTCCTTTTCAGAGCTTCTCAATTATGAAAAAATTGCTAGATAATTGTGGAGGTAGTATTGGTGATCCTTATTTCAGGCATTGGGTTACCATGGTTGGATTATACTCACAGGTTCGTTTCATTTTTATAATTGCTTTTCTCAAGCAGGAAATTTCCGCATGCACTTGGTCTAAGCTCTCATAGTTAAAAATCTTCAGGTTGCAGGTTGTGGTGGTGAAATGTCTGGAAGAGTTCTTTATGAATGTACTTCATGTGTTGCAGTCATGTTATCTCAAGTAGCAGAGTCTCTTAGAGCATCTGTAGTTGCTTCAAACCCTGAGGCAGATTCTGCCCCATTGGTGGTAAATAGAACTGTTCAACAAATTTTGGACCATGCTAAGTCTTCAGGTGTATTGGAATGTTTGTGCTTGTGCTTGGAATCTTCAGGCTTGAGTCTCATATCAGGCTCCACAAGTTTGTCGCGAGCTGCTTGTGAATCCTGCAGGGCAATTTGGTCGCTCATTGATGCATTTGAACTTCTTTCTGTGAAAGGAAGTGCATTATTTCCACTTAACTCATGGCGGAGCCATTCTCTACTTCGACTTGACATTAAGGACCGTGACGAGCGAACAGATTCAGAAAATGTCGTTGATGTGATCACAAAAGCATTTCTAAAGTCGAAAGCCATACAGGTTGCTATCTATTTTTGTCTTCACCAACGTCATGAGATCAGTCTCTGTGCAGGGATGCAGGTATCCAACTCTTTTTAACGTCTTCTTCTATGATTTATCTACGATATTCATAATAAAATACACAGTTATTTCTAAATGTGTAAAACTAGAATTTAGGGCTATTTATGAAGTTGGGTTTTTCGGAGTTTGATAACCAGGTTGGTCACCTCTTTGTTTATGGACATGGCTTGTCCTTATCTTATAATGAAACTGATTTTACTACTTTGTTTTTTAAAATGTCACAGGGGTAAAAAAAAAAATCATTCACGTTTTAAATAGAGTTTGTAGCCGAATTTTACTATTTATATTTTTTTAGCAGTAGTAATAGGGGAGGGCTTCACAGAGGTTCTCCCAGAGCTGGAGACACAGGCCGCTACTATTCTATCCCAAAGTTATTGTATTTTGGTTGTGTAGTTGTGATTTCGATTTTTATGCAACTCTTTCTGTTTATTCTATCACGTGATTGCATTCGGCATTTTTGTCTTATCTATGTAATAAATGATTGCCGTACTATATCCCAGATTATTTTGAGATGTTGCGTGCATAGTGATGTTATTACGAATGTGCTCTGTGGGTTGCCAAGCAAACTGCCTGCGGCTACAGTTGTGAGTGGTGGTGGAGATGGCACAATTGTTTCAGAGGTCTTCTCCATACTGTCACTATGTGCTGCTTCAAGTAAAGAGACTAATGACACAGAAGGAGATAATTCGAAACTCAAAGTCATGGATACACGTGCCTTGGTTATGCACTCATGTCTTGTTCTTGCCACAATTGCTCAGTGTTTAAGATCATCTGGAAGACACTCTGCATTGTTCATGTTGACAACATCTTCAAAAAAGCAGTTTGCTCGTCTCTCTATCATTGCACACCATTTTTCTTTGGATGACAGAACACAGTCCTCATTGCAACCTTCTTGTGCAGCTGCCATGCTAGCTCTCGCATCCATTCTGTCTCTTGAGAAGGGAAGTTCAGTTGAAAATGCAATTTCTGAGATGGCTCTTCCTTTAATCCCACGAACAGCATCTCTGTGTGACCATCTCAGAGGCCCAGCATGTGATGAAAACGTTGTGAACCTTAGTATGCTGAAGGGGATGCTTCCCTGCAGGCACGGCATCAGAGATGGCTCTATTGGGTTGTTGGAGTCAAGACTGAATTGGGGAGGACCTATGGCTGTTCAACAGCTATGTGCAAGTGGTGCTCCGCAGCTTCTTATTGATTTATTGGCTAACAATATCTCAAATGCTTCTCAAAGAAGATCTGAGCGCTCACAAGATCAAATCGGATTATCACCTGCGGGTGTTGTATGGACTATTTCTGCAATATGTCAATGCCTTTCTGGTGGTGTTTCGACATTTCGTCAGATTTTGCTGAGGACGGAACATATCAAGTGCATCACTGATCTGATATCTGACACCCATCTTAAGCTTGTTATGTCCTGGACTGGACCCGGGGGAGGGAAATATGGCGTGAGAGATACAATAAATGCAGTGATTGACCTGTTAGCATTTCCTTTTGTAGCTGTACAGAGTGCACCTGGTCTGCTATCCGCTAATGCTTCAGTGAATGGTGGTTTCCTTCTGAATATGGGCTCTCCTGGTGGGAAGATTTGTGCTGAAGACAAAGACATGATGAGAACAATACAGACAAACATGAAAAAGTATATTCAGATTCTTCTGGAGGTCAGTTACTGATATCTTTCTTGTTCTTTATTGGATGGTATGTTAAAAAATTGTTTTTTTCCAGATCCCGTCTTACTGTTTGTTATAAAATGTAGGGGCACAGCATGTTATCACTTTGTACTTCTAATTCCAAATGTACTGTCCATTTTATACCACATGTCTGAAGTGAGTTTGAATATTTGGACGTTGTTACTTCTGGACTTTATTGAGAATGGACAAATTTGAATCTGAATGTTTCAGTTTCTCTCATTAGGCAAGTAACCTTCATTAGCCAACCAATTTAGTACCGTTAAATATGAGATGGGGGTTTCCCCAATAATTCAATTTTCCTATTTGAAATGCATTGACAAAATGCAGATTGCCTTGTAATGATTGTAATATGGCCTATGGTGGCCAGTGCCTATTGTTTTTTAGTGTTTACCCTGATACAAAGACATTACATGCTTCAAGCAAGCAACAATTGATGCACAGCATGACTTGAATTTCATTGTCCTTGACACGAACAATTTGAGATGTATGATACATATGCAGTTCTGAGGTTACATATATAACTTTATTGTTTATTAGACAGTTGCTTCTGTGTTCGTAGGTTGAAGTTCCAACGATCATTCTCCGTTGCTTGGACCATATGGAATTGAAAGATATTGCCAGGCCAGTTGCATTTATTGCAAAACTATCTAACCAACAACCACTTGCTATTCAACTTGTCGGCAAAGGCTTGTTGGATCCAACCAGAGCGAAAAGGTTTCTTAAGAGTCCCTGCCCTAGGGAAGTCATGATGGATTTTCTTATGATTGTTTCAGATCTTGCTCGAATGGACAAGGTTTGCCATGATCTTCTTTACTTGCATAGTTTCTGTTAATATATTCTACTATGAATTGTGGTTAAAATTGTGTTGACTACTGCAATTACATCATCGGACAGAATGATTCTGCTTGAGTTCTTGTATATCATGAAATAACTACAGTCTATGGTGTATCCGCTCCATCATATCATTGGCTGCCATTTGTTTGTGATTCTGTCTGAAACAGATTAGAAGAAACGGGGAAAAAAATGGTTATGCTTTGTAGACTGATAACTGATGTTACGCATTTTTGCAAGAGGAATATTTGGCGGAGAGAACCACAAAAGAGATTAGAATGGTCAGGATATGATAAATTAAGTACTCAGTGTGTTGTGGGCTTTGACATTATAGGAAACTAAGAACGTCTCATTTGGCTGGTTTGGATTTTTCATGCTTTTTTGCCTTTTCAAGAATATTTGTTTTCCCATCTATAAGGGTCCTGAAGAAGTTTACACCAGGGTGAATAATAGTTATCTAATTCTGATCCTTATTGAGACTTTCATTTAAACTCTATGCATCCTGGTTGTTTTTATTGTTTAAACAGGGTCTTTTTATTGTTCCTTTTGTCTGTACTTGTACCTCAGCTTAAAGTGCATTATCCCCTTTCTCTGAAGATTTCACCATTATATAAACAAAACATTGTTTCTACCCCAATGAATTATGCTTAAAATGCATTATTTCTGGTGATTCTTTGGAAATGCTTTTGTTAACGTATTATTGAAACAGATCTATGGCGTTATCTCTAAGCACAATTGTATCTGCAGCTATTTTATGAATATATCAATGCAGCGGACATCTTAGAGGATCTGAAGAACTTTCTCACTCACGAAGATCCTAATTTGCGTGCGAAGACCTGCAGCGCAATTGGAAACATGTGCCGCCACAGCTCCTATTTCTATAATTTACTGGTATAGAACACATGATTTACAAGAATTATTATGTTCGTACTTTCTAAGTTATGACAATATTTGATTTGGTCTTTTAGTCACAGAATCCATCCCACCTTTGATTCTGAACTGTGAATTCAAACCAAGACTACTAAAACTGGCTGTTTTCATTTTCTGAACAAATTGTCCTTATGACCTAAAAGTTATATTTTTAAACTGTAGGCAAAACATCAAATCATTGGTATCCTTATTGATCGATGCGCTGATCCTGACAAACGGACAAGGAAATTTGCTTGTTTTGCTGTAAGTTTTTCCTTCACTACACAATACGTTTTTAATTAAAATTCCCTTGATATGTGAACAACAGTATTTTGTCTCAAGTTGATCGTAACAAAGCAATTATGGAGTAGATGAGTTAACGAATATGTCTGTGCGCAGGTTGGAAATGCCGCCTATCATAACGACTCATTATATGACGAACTGAGAAGAGCCATCCCTCAGCTAAAAAATTTGCTGCTCTCAGACGAGGAAGACAAAACTAAAGCAAATGCTGCAGGTGCTCTTAGTAATCTTGTTCGCAACTCCAACCGACTTTGTGAAGACATTGTTTCCAAAGGAGCCATGCAGGTTTTTCTTATGCTTCCCACTTTTGCTTATTATGATGATTTTGCCATCTTTCATCCTTTTTATAGCATCAAAATTGGCCTTTCAACCCCCACCCCCTAAAAAAATGAATGACTGCAAGAAAAAAGAATGAAAATTGAGTTGATTTTCAGTCTTGTATGATTCTCAACATAATACAAGTTTGTTAAAAGAAATATTATCCCTTGAATTCTTGAATAACATCATGATGTCGGAACTTGTTGGAAATTCGTTCTTCCAAAGTCCTTAATCTCTCACACAATGTGTCAGTTGTTAACGTGTACTCTTGAGATTATAGATGATTATTGAATTATATCTAGAGAATGTGATGCTCTTTACACTCGTATATATTTGTTTTACAAGCAAAAGTTATGGTCATTTTCAGGCGTTGCTAAAGGTGGTGGCAGATTGTTCGACCGTGGCATTGAACCCACGGAAGGATGCCATAAACGAGTCACCACTAAAGATAGCCTTATTTTCATTGGTGAAAATGTGCGCCTATCCACAATGCAGGCAATTCATTCACTCGTCAGAACTATTTCCTCTAATAGCACAGCTTCGACAATCACCAGAATCCGCAATAGCCAATTATGCCTCCGTCATCATCACTAAAGCTTCAGAATCGTAACCTCATGCCTTACGGTTAGTTAAAATGCATTTCCTGAGTAAGTGCACCAAATTTCCTTTTTTCCTGTCAGTAATAATCTACTGTGGCGTAGATTATGGTATTATTTGTGTATGTAATTAGTAGGGAATGTACATAATAAAAATATTCTGGAAGACGCTATCTGCTACGATTTCTGCTATGCATGCTTATTGATTTGCAGTCATAACTGGAAGCAGAGGAAGCCATGAAACAGGGAGTAGTATTTGTACAAAGTTTTATGTGTTTGTGGTATCCATGTCAATTAAAAGGACGTACTACTACGAAATTATTATTTCTTCTTAGTGCTTGTGTGTATTGTCTGCATTGGGTTGGACTAGATTTCCAAGGTTTTAAACAGCAAATGCACGCCAAGTCGGGTCATTGTATTGTATGTTATAAATGTCCGAATGTCTAATTGCCTATGCTGCACAAAGAAGCTTTTGTATTCGTAGTGTCAGAAATTAAGTAGAAAAATATCTCCAAACATGCTTCTGTAAGTTTGATTGTTGATTGGTCCGAACATGTGTGCTTGCATGTGATTTGTTTAACTTTATTGAAAATACGGGATAATTAAAAACAAAAACCCTGAGATTGGAGCCAAATACAACAAAACTCATAGGTTTCTGGAATTTCAAAAATCCTCTTGAAGTTTTATTCTGTTTTATATTTGCCTCTTTATTTGCAAAAATATTTTAAAAAATTCCCTGACATTTATAAAAACATTAGAGTTTACCTCTTTAAAGTTCAGATATAATCAAGTGATTTTTTTTTGTAACTAGCTCAAATCTTACGGGTGTTTGTAACTATCCCTAAAATAATTATATTATTTAATTATTTTATTGCGTAATATTTGAATATTAGAAGGCGTTTTATGAATAAAAATAATAACTCAAAACTTAATAAATTAGAATTAAAGGATTCTAGATGCACTAAAATATTTTGTTTTCAGTAATTCTACATCGATATGAATGATGACATTAGTTTTCTAAAAACACTGAATTCAATTAAAATTTAGAATTTGGAATAGTAACACAACTAAAGTTCGTATGAGAATTACGCTAATCATTCTTTTGTATAATCGTGATGGTTGGATAAACTTTATTTATTTCTTTCCATTAGATGCATTATACAGACGAAACCGAGTAAGTAATTTATCACGTGAAGAATTGACAAACTACAAACTTATCATAGTAAATGAAAACTTTCAATTATAATCAACGCACAAACTAATTTTATCCATCTTACTATGTTTTCCTGTTTCTCTCATTCGCTTCAACTATCGAGTATAACTAAAAACAAAAAGAATATCCGTAAAGAGCTTGGTCTAAAAGCCCTAAAGTCATAGCCTATGGCGGACACAAGGGGGCTGCTCTCCCTCCACCCCAAAATTTTTCAAAAGTTCCACCCCAAAAAAATGTTTTCAAAATTATTTTTTTTTTATAGTTAAAATAAAGGAATTAATTTACAATTGCCCCCCAAAACTTTGATAAAAATTTCAACTAGTTGTGTTTTACAATATAAAAAACTATTAATTATGATTAGTATATGATTTTTTTTCTCATAGCTTAAATTCATGAACTCGGTCCGTTTTTTCGCCCCCTCAAAGTTGCAATCCGATCCTGCGTCCGCCATGTTCACATTAAAAAGTTGAAAATAAAACTATATCTGATTTATGCAATACAAAGAAATGAAAAATCAACCTTCATCAAATTAGCAAGGTTTTGATAGGAACGTTTAATGAACGAGTTTCAATTACTTGAATTTTTAAAATGAACAAATTTATAACGAATTTATAAATATGAATATGCATGTTGACTTCCACACTCGTCTCACACCAAGTTTTGGAAATCAACATTAAACTGCACCTCATGTGAGTCTTATTTTTAAATCACATGAAAAATAAATAAAAAATTATCAAATAGTGTTTAACTTCCTTAACTTAGAAATCAAAAGCAATGGCTTTTCCTTCTTCAGAGTTGTAAAATACTTCTCGTTTGTGTCGATAGTAGTTGGGTCTGCCCCATTTGGAAGGCTCCAGTCAAAATAGTGCAATAAAGACCCAACGAGCATCTGAATATTTTTGAAAGCCACAGCCGATCCTGGACACATCCTTAATCCCGTTCCAAAAGGTAAATATTCGAAATGGGTACCCCTGTAACCTATTTTTGAGTCCAAGAACCTCTCAGGTTTAAAGCTTGAAGCATCTTCCCAGTGGTTGGGATCTTGTGCGATTGCCCAAGCATTCACAAGCACCATGCTATCTTTTGGGATTACATAATTATTCACCTTGCATGTCTCAATAGCACGATGAGGCACCAACATTGGAGCTGGAACATGAAGTCTCAATGTTTCCTTTATACAAGCTTGAAAATAGTGGCATTGGGATAAAAGTGTCTCATTGAGTTCATCTCCTTCGACGGCTTGTGCTATTTCATCACGAACTTTGGTCAACATTTCTTGATTTCTCATCAATTCTACGATCAACCACACCGTGGTTATAGTGGTCGAATCTGTGGCACCAATCAATAACTCCTGCATGAAACATGTAAAGATAAGTTCTCTATAAATTTATGTATAAATATACTTGGACCAGTAAAATACTCATGCATGATATTTGATTATAGCAGTTAGAAATATTTGAATGAGCTAATTAAAAACAAGAAATATATTGAGTATTTATCAATAGTATTGTAGTCCATATAATATGAGTTAAGGAAAAAGGTTCTTACAATCAACGCATTGCCAATCTGATCTTTTGAAAAAGTACTGTCAGTTAGGACGATGTCCAAAAAATCTGGAGTTGAACTGAGGTTTTCATGTCCCATTGATTTTCTTTCGTCGATGATACCACCCCAAGTTTGTTGTATTTTCTGGTACATATCCATGGCCTTCTTTTTACTCCAAAAGTCTATCCCTTTCAAAATTGGCAAGAAATCGACCAAGCCAAGAGTCGTAGTCTTTTCAATCACCTCGTTCACTAAAGCCATCATCTCCTTATATTCATTATTTTCTTGTCCGTGAATGTCAAACAGGTTTCTTGAAGTTAGAGCAGTAGAGATGATATTGGCTAGTGTTGCGAACATCATGTCTTCAAGATTTGCGACTTTGCCTTCATTAGTTCGTAAATGACTTACCAAGTCCATGACCTTAGCCTTTCTTATCCAGGCATTTGATTCCATAGCCTTGGAAGAAAATACACAATTTTGGCCGATAGAACGAAGGAGTTTCCATGACTTGCTACAATCAGGTGACAACACAATAGATGAATTCATTATCCCCGGAAGATTGTGATATACTGATGGCAAATGTCTACCTGAAAATATACGATCATGAGTTTTGCAGAATTCTTTTGCAATATCAGGTGATGAAGCAACCACCATGAGTTGGTCCCCAAGCTGGAAAGACATTAGAGGACCATAGATTTGGGATAGCTTTTGAAGTGCTCTATGAGGTTTGTATATTAATTGGGAAAGGTAAGTCAAAACGTACAATGAATTAGGGCCTGGTGGAAGCTGTCGGTCTCCAAATAAGAAATGCTTTAGGAAAAGAAAGACAATTGGTACCAAAACAAGCAAAGCGAATGCCATATCAATGGATCGGATTAAAAATGTGCCTATTTAATTTGGAGAAGCTAGCTAAATTTGTGTTTGTTAATTGGGAATCTTTTGAACTGAAATATGTAAGAATTGATCAAGAGGGAATCTCTGGAACTGAAATGTGTTAGAAAAATGAATCAATAAAAGAAAGAATGGGTTTCTAATTACTCCTTTAGAGTTCTCAGGAAACTACAGTACTTGGCTAATTGTGGGAAACGAAAATGAAGCAGCTTCATATTTATAATGGTGAGGTTCATGCACATAATGGGCATAATGGTTGATTTTTCAGTTCCAGTCAATATACGTAAATAGATTGTCTATTATACAATATATAATGAATAATATATATTTATAAAATATAATTCTACATGTGTTGTATTATGTGGAATGTTGAAAACTGTAGCAGTTAAAGAAAGAATATTGAATATGCATTCCCTTTTTTTATCTATCACGACTTTGTAATTTGGTTTGAGGTCAAACGTCAATCAAGCAGAACAATTCTTTATAGCTAACTTCATTTGAAAGTTCCTTAGTTTCAAGAGATAACAAGTCTAAGTTGGTCATTTTTGGATGACAAACAGTAGAAGAAAAAAACAAAGCTACTAATTAAATAGCAAAATTCTTCAGTTATCTACTATACTCCTGGTTATGAATATATTGCAACAATGACAGAGACCTAATGCTCAAACAATCTACTTTTTCACAATTTGGATCTTCTATTTCATCTAATATTCAGATTCATAAATGTATGTCAAGTATATATAATATTATTTAAATATATATATTTACGTGAATTATATATACTTAGTGTTTATATTAGATATTAGACAAGAAGTTAGTATCCTATTTTGCCACGTTCTTAAATTAGTGGATAAAAGTGTAACTAGGTATTACTTAGTGGACCAAATATTCAATTTAGCCAATATTAAATTTTGCATAAAATTAAGCCAAGAATTCAATCAACTGATTGTTTGGCACGGCGCAAATTAAGTGTGAAAAAATGTATATGGAATTGCAGCCTGCACGTATTCAAATTTTATGTGTAAGCATCTCAGTTTTTCTGAGTTTTTTTCTTTCTTTTTTTTTTTTTCCGTTAAATTTGTTCGTAACCGGCAATGGATGTATAAATATTTTATTGTAATATTTTTCCATCAACACTTATATTATATATTCTTTGTTTTCAATTCAAAGTTTGACTGAAACAGCATAGTTTAGTCACCTTCCTCGGAATTTCTCCTTCATTTTTCTGCCTTTATTAATATATTCATCTTTCCTCTCTATAAAACGGGTTTAACTTTTAGTCAGAAAATTCAATGTTTATAAGAAGAGAATGTAAAATCTCATAACTTATTAATTTATAAATAATGCTAGCTAGGTACAAACTCTATACCTACTTACTGCTTTATCATTAATTATATTTTGTGTAATTACATTCGTAAATATATTTTTTCTCATTCAAAAAAAAGCTAAACGGATTATAACTTTAACTTAAATAATTTCCATTATCTTCTGTATCACTGTTTGTATGTACATGCTTGTACATAACTTCAACTTAAATATTTATTTTTGCTATATATTATTTTTCTTAGTTTTACTATTTAATAAATATTTTTAACGGCTATATAATAATTAGCTTAAAAGTGTCCTCTGTTAGAGTAAACCACTTGTTTAGACCCATCACTCGTATCTTCACCAGTGGATATGTCTATTATCCAATTCAAGCCATGTGCCACGGTGTTCACTCTATGTTGTATGTGTGTTATGAGAGACACTTTCTCGCCACACTGTCGTTTGTTATCACCCAAATTAAATACTTATTTGGAAATTACCATTCTAACCTCGTCCGGGTCGAAGTTACCATCCTAACCTTGTCTCGCTGGAAATTGCTAAAATGTCCCCAGGATCCACGGCTTTTTTATACAAAATTAACCACAATAAAAACAGAAACCAACCATTTTTCATACTTGAAATTCACCCAATGAGAGATGCATCCAAATTTAATTGAAGCGCGCGCCTCTAAGGAGAGGTTTAACCAAGTTAATAGACACTAGAAGTTTGATATTATGTCTATCTTTGATACTTTCAGTTTCTGGGATATGGATATCAGACATTGATGGGAACATATTGCCAATGTGAAGCCCAATCTCTGTTTAAAAATAATTATTTAATTATCATGCAACTAACGGAAATAAACGGTCTTAACTATTAATTTATGCTCTTATATTATTCTATAGTATCACTAGTTTAAAAAAATATTAATAATAATGATTCTATAATTTAGACTAATCAAATGCACGGTGTTCAGTATAACTGTAGTCTTTCAAATGAAATATGGAGTCTATATCTTTTTCTCAGCCCACATGACGAAAATCCTAAAGCACCCAATCGTTTGAAACTAAGAAAAAAAAATGGTGTAATCGGTTGTTCACTCGGTACGGGGGCAACAAGACTGGTATTGAATATCTTATTTATCGGGGAAAAAAAAGAAAACTTTACTAATAATTCCTAAAGTATGAGAAGTGCCCACTACAAAAAAAAAAAAAAAAAGTATATGTAGCAACACAACTTTAGTAACTCTTTTAGAAAGTGTCATTAAAACTAAAACTATAACGACGCTTTTTAAAAGCATTTTTAAGTAACGACACTTTCACGAAAGTATCATTTTATTTATCAATATGATGACGTTTTTTAAAAAGCGTTTTTAAGTAATGATACTTTCTCAAAAGTGTCATCTTTTTTCACCAATATGATGACGCTTTTTAAAAAGCGTATTTAAGTAATGACATTTTCACAAATGTGTCACATTTTTCACAAAAATGGCAACACATACTTAGTGACTCTTCTAAAAAGTGTAATTACAGCTAAGGTTGTAACGACGCTTTTTAAAAAGCGTATTTAAGTAATGACACTTTAAAAAATGTGTCAGTTTTTTTTACCAATATAATGACGCTTTTTAAAAAGCGTATTTAAGTAATAACATTTTCACAAAAGTGTCAGTATTTTTACCAATATAGACGACACTTTTAGAAAGCGTATTTAAGTAATGACTTTTTTCACAAAAGTGTCGGCATTTTTTTCCAATATAGACAACGCTTTCTTAAAAAGCGTAGTTAAGCAATGACATTTTCACAAAAGTGTCGGCATTTTTACCAGCACTGACGACACTTTTTAGAAAGCGCATTTAAGTAATAATTTTTTCACAAATGTGTCGGCATTTTTTACAAATATAGACAACGCTTTTTTAAAAAGCGTAATTAAGTGATGACATTTTCACAAAAGTGTCGGCATTTTTACCAATATAGACAACCTTTTTTAGAAAGCATATTTAAGTAATGATATTTTCACAAAAGAGTCAGCATCACCAATACAGATGACGCTTTTTAGAAAGCGTATTTAGGTAATGGCATTTTCACAAAAGTGTATTTTCACCAATATAATCGACGCTTTCTCAAAAGCGTAATTAAATAATGATATTTTCACAAAAGTGTCTGTATTTTAACCAATATAGGTGACGTTTTTTTAAAAGAAATGACATTTTCACAAAAGTGTTTGTATTTTCACAAAAGGCGACTTAGGAATTAGGATGCTCCACACTAGCAATGCATTCAAGACTGGTACTGAATATGGGGCGTCTAATTTTTAAATGGATTAAAGTATAATATGTACAATCCATATATTTATATAAGATAAAATAGATGACGAAAATTATTCATATTTTTCCATAATTTTATAACCGTCAATAAATCAGATAATAAATAAAACGTGTTGTATCAATCACTACAAGAATCTGGAACTGTCGCAACAAAGGTATTTGCGACAACAATTTGTTTTGCAACGACGACATGTAGTCAATGGGGGACAAGGGGGGCTACTTCCCCCCAAAAGTTTTTAAAAAATCCCCCCTCCCAAAATTTTCAAAATTATTTTTTTATAGTTAAAATAAAGGAATTAATTTACAATTGCCATCCCCCCCTCAAAAAAAAAAAACTTTGATAAAAATTTCAACTAGTTGTGTTCTACAATATAAAAAAACTATTAATTATGATTAGTATATGAAATATTTTCTCATAGCTTAAATTTATGAACTCGGTCCATTTTTTCGCCACCCCCCACCAAAGTTGCAATCCTGCGTTCGCCAATAGTCATAGGCCATGTTTGTTTAGGGAAGTTTCCCATGGAAACGAAGTCATTTTCAGTTTTCACGTTTTTATGGAAATATTCGTTTGGAAATACAATCAAATAATTTTTCACCACAATCATGCAAATTTATGTGAAAACACACTTCAAAAACTATAACCAAACAACTTTTTACTACAATTATGCAAATCTATATCAAAAATTGTAAAGACTCTAAAATAGACTCAAATGCATCTTAGTGAATTCTAGAATCATTTGTATTTCATTTCAAATAGCAGTTAAGTTAGTTTGGTTTCAGTTAAGTTAGTTACAAGACTACAACTTATTTAAGAAGTTGATGTATCATCTTTTAATTCATTCAGTTCATTTCTTCTGTAATTCTACAAGATTCAATGCCAAATTCTCTCTTTATTCACATGGTATCAAGATATTTCTATTACGCCTGATTCCTATGTTGAATCTGCAAGAGATCTTTCTACAAGATTGTTGATCAATCTTTCTGTGTCTTCTATCTGGTTTTTCTCCAAAGATTGTTGATCAATCTTTCTGCTTTTTCAATCTTTCTCTAATATTCTTGATACCAAGAATTCAAATAATATGGTTGAAGATCTTGGTAATGATAATCCCACTGCTGCTAATGCTCATCATCTTGATGACATTTCATCTCCTATTTTCTTTACCCCAGTGACAATCCTGGAGTAATGATAGTTTATGATGTTTTTACTGGTGACAACTACATCTCCTGGAGTCGAGCGGTGGCCATGGCGTTGAGTGTTAAAAATAAGAATGCATTCATCGATGGATCTCTTCCTATGCCATCTCCTTTGTCTCGACTGCACAATTCTTGGAAAAGAGCTAATAATCTAGTGCTCTCATGGATCTTAAACTTTGTTTCTAATGACATAGACAAAGTTTGTTGTATTTCTCCACTGCACAAGAGGTCTAAGGTACGTTATGCTAGGAGTGACGGACCAAGATTCTTTCAACTTGACAAGTCTCTAAGTTCTATCAGTCAGGGAACTACCTCTATTACAAGTTACTATAATAGTTTCAAAGGGTTGTGGGATGAATACGTTAGTCACAAACCTATCATTAAATGTTCTCGTGGACTTTGTTCCTGCAGTATTACTTCTCAAATGACAATCACTCAACAACAAGATTCTGTCATAAAATTTCTTGTTGGTCTCAATGAGTCATATGCTCCACTAAGGAGTCAACTTCTATTACAATCCCATTTACCATATCTTTCCAAGGTATATTCTATGTTGCTACAAGAAGAAGCACAAAGAGGATTGCATAATTCAGAGAATTCTGTGAATACAATGGATTCAATGGCTATGTTGGCTAGACAGACCAATTTCTCAAAGTACACAACACCTAAAGACAAGAAAAAGGACAAATGTACTCATTGTGGTTATAGTGGTCACACTGTGGACAAATGTTTTCAAATCATTGGCTATCCTCCAAGTTGGAAAGGACCTAAATGGACAAGAAATGCTAAAGATACTGTGGCAGCTCATGTCACATCTACTTCTCTTACTCAAGAATCCTAATTATACGGAAAGTTATTTATTCTCTAAAGAAATGGTAGAACAATTTTAGCATATGCAAAGTGTCTTAATGCCTGTCAGACTGCTGCATGCTACTCATTCTGCAGCAACAACAGTCCACCTTCCTACAAATGCAACAAATCAGTCAGGTATAATATCTACCTGTTGTGTTGTTTCCATTTCTAATTCTAAATGGATTCTTGACACAGGGGCTACAAATCACATGATTTGTGATTCTTCCTTATTCACAAGTAAGCCTATACCAGTAGATATTATTATTCATTTACCTAATGGCAATATGTAGGTCCCAAGGGGTGTGGTGTAAGGTTTAGAAGGGGGGAGGGTTGAATAAACCTTACCAAAATTTTCACTTTTAGTCCTTTTAAAAATATTCAACAGAGTTGACTCAAATCAGCTAAGTCCTTGGGGGACAGCTAGGTTGGCTTTCTTCAGCTAAGTTACCCACTCAACAGACTCGGCTGAGCTGTTGATAGTATATCTTGGCTGCATTAGCTAACACTTAACTTTTTAGTTGATTTAGCTTTATATAGCGGAAGACTTAACACCCTTAGTAAATTTTAAGCACGTTTTTAACACTTGTTTTTCGCACTTGTTATTATCAGTTGGATAGCAATTTAACTTATCAGCAGATATAAAAATATGCACGAAAGTAAATGTTGAAAGTAAATGACACAAGCAGATTTTATAGTGGTTCGAGGATGGGGTAATTCCTCTAATCCACTCTTCTCCAACTCCTAGAGGAATCCACTAAGTAACAGATCAGGTTACAAAGCAGTTTTTCGGTTTAGAGACAACCTTGATCACATAATTGGCTTCTCATGCGACTCAGCTGTCTTGCTACTTCAGTTCTCTTCAAGTCTTTGGATTTGATCACACAACCCTCCAACAAACTTGAAACTTCTGGTTCGATCTTGAACCTTACTACAGCTCCTTCAAACTTGGAGAGTAGACCCCGTTTTGTTCTTGAAACTTTTCCTCTTCAACTGGTTGAAGTAATCTTTCCTTCACAGCGTGTGTTAGATCGAGTTCCTTCGAGTTTTAGGCTTGAGGATTTTTCTTGATAAGCTTTGAGAATATTGCAGGTTATGCTTGCTTGTAAGATTGATTTTTGCTCGTGTAAAACGTAGTCTTGGTAACCTTTTCTCAAATGCTTCCTCAGCCTTTTATAATGCTCATTTGAAAATTTGCCTGTTGAAGAGATAGGTTATTTTCAAATGACACTTCTTATTCGTTGGCTTGTCTTTTCTGGGATTGCAGCGATGTGATGTTGACCCTTCCTCGTATTAAATGCCTCTGCAGATTTACAGGATCTGACACATGCTTCAGTATTTCCCATTAGTTTATTCCTTTTGCATATTTCTCGGCCAAACACTTTAAGACCTGGCAGCTTGGACTTATTACTATATCGAGTAATATCCTTGACTTTCTTCCAACAGATCAATGTCAGTTGTCTTGACTTGACTGCTGCCTTTACCCCTTGACTTGATTCAGCTCCAATTATTTGGGAATGACTCAACTGTCACTTCAACTGTTAGAATTGGCTTCTTTATCAACTTGACTGACACTTTCACATCCTTTACATAGCTGTTCCTCAGCTGTGTCTCCTTCAGTCGAGTCTTTGCCTTCCATCTTGACCATACTCATCTGACACACAACGGAGTCTTCACTCTTGTCTTCAATTGACTTCTTGTATTCTTTGGCATAGTTGACTTCACTCAGCTCTTTCAGTCCTATCTGTTACAACATATAAATACAAGGAAAATGGGGTGCCAACTTCCTATTCTAAGTCTTACATGGAATCATCAAAATCTAACAAATAAATTTCCTAACATAGCTCTTTTGGTAGCTTGCTGAGAAATGAAGCTGTTATATCTCCTTGAAGAGGAGTCTTGGCAAACATAAGTTTTAGAGGTAGGTTTTTTGTGCTTCCTTCCCCCTCAGCTGTTTCTCCTTTCTTCTCCACCTTATGACTCCCTTTTCCCTTTTTTCAATTCCCTCATAGCCTCATCTTTCCCTTTTTTGGCATCATCACCAAAAGGTAGGGACACGCCAGGGAACATGCTACTTAACATGAAGTCGAGCCGGTTGTTGGTTGAATCATGTTTAGCATCCGACTTGGAGTAGGCTGTTCGGAATTTGGACCGCATAACCTTTCACTCAGCTGCCATTAATTTCATTTCCGTTTGGAGAACATTGAGTTGCTGGCTCATGTTAGTCTCTAATCTTGCAATCTCGCTCTTGTGTTGCAGCTTGAGCAACTCCATATCCGACTTGTAAGATTCTTTAATTCTCACCATGTACTCCTTCTGCCTCTGCTGAAACTGTATATTATCCGCACTCCAGACTAATAATTATGCAAATAGTGACTTGAAGTAACAAACATTCTCTCTTCTCATAGCCATAGTCTGTGCAGCCCATTCTTGGATTCATAGTACAACACTATGATTAGTGTGAGTTTTGCATGTAATTTGGGCATAATAGTGGATAGAATAAGTTAGTATGCATGCATTAACTCGCTAAAATGGGCCATGTTCTTATAAAGTGGAAAAGATATTACGCTTTGATCATTTTGTAGGAATTAAACGATATTTGTAGCACTTTGGTGGCAAATCGGAGCATTGCAGTAAAGGACCATCGAGAATCGAGCGAATACGAGAAGTTTGGAGTTAAACCGAGAAAAGATCAGTCAAACCGAGCAAGATATGGCCACATACACGGCCTGTGCGTGGTACCTTCAGCAGAACTGAGCCTTCGCAGTGATGACGCACAACCCGTGCATCTGTTGTTCAGAAAAATCTTCCTACGGCTTGACGCACGGGCATTCCGTGCTTGGGCGCACGGCCCATGCGACTGTGTGGGAAAGTCAAACTTTGGCGATTAATTACTTAGGTTTGGCCCAATAGGAGTATAAATAGAGACAAGGCGGCCCCAAGCAAGGTGAGACTAATTTTTACCCTAGAAAGCAGAGAAAAGAACAACCTTCTACCGGATGATTCGAGAGATTGATCGAGGTCACAACCACACGCTTGAGGATTGAAGATTGATCGAGAGATCATCAATATCCCTGAGTTTGCATATTCCATTGTATCTTTTACTTTCATCTAGTTAGATATGAACATGAACAATTTGTCTATGAATTGTTTATTTCCCATGTCCGGCTAAACACCTTGTGATTTCGGGGTTTGGGATTAGGTTAATGGATACTTTTGTTTGATGTTTAATTGAATTGAAGTTATTATTTCAAACTCTATTCGAGTACTCTGTTTTATTTCGTGTTTTGTTAAATGGCCATTGGTTTAACTTGTTTGATGTATTGATTCATAATTCGAGAGATGAGTTTCAATACTAGATCTTGAGTACTTGACATGAATATTTTGCATGATTGAGAAGTCTGTGAATATTTGTGAGGATAAATGAACTTCAATGCTTTTGGGAGTTGGTTATCTTATGTTGAGTAGAGATGCAAGCATAGATAATCCAATCAATGTTTTTATTGTGTCTCGAGAGAGAGGGTAAAATACTTTTGTGATTGTCTTATAGGGAAGAATAATAATAACTTTGGTTTTGATTAATCGGATAACAAGAGGGATATTAACTGAAACCATAACCTTGGAATCCATTCATCTCCTTGATCTTTCAATCAAACTCTCTACTTTGTCTTTTTATGATAAAATCTTGTTTTATTTATAAACCATCAACTTTCGATCGTCAGAATAAAAATAATTATATTACAATCTCAATACTTAGTACACAAATTTATTAGTCTCTGTGGGATCGACCTTGCTAACCCTATCTATTAACTGCACCGTTTACTTGCGGTGAAGCTAAAAATAAGGCGAACACACCACGAATATCCCCTGTTAGAGAATTTTATAACCGCAAGTCTACGGTGTCAAGTTTTAATATAGAGAAGTAAGGTTGTCGAATCCACATGGAATAATTATCGAATTATCGCTAAGTACTATAATATAGTAGTCTAACTTTATTTAGAAATTCAATATTTGATGGAGTTGATTATACTAAAATACCAAAAATAAATCAAGAATATGAAAATATCAATGAGTTTATCCAAATGATTAAATGAATTCTAGAGGTGTGATGAATCTAGTTATCCCTTATGTTATCAATATGGTTTATCAATCATCAATTACCAATTTATAAGTCAAGATTTCTACAATAATCATTTCCTCTCTCGAGTGCCAAATGATTTTAGATCTCAATTGGGAAATCAATATCTCTATAAAAATCACCAATTGAAATCTCAATAAAAACTATGAATCTTGAAAAATGACTTCAAAGGATTCACAAATCTCTCAATTCTATGAAATTCTAGGTTATGCTATTCCAAGGTCATGTATTCAATTACCTCTCTCAAGTGTCAAATCAAATACACCAAACACTCTAAATTATTGATCAAGTAATTTAGATGCAATAGATCTAAATAACACAAATAAATTGATAGATCTAGATTGACAAACCACAATCTCAAAACATAAGTTCAAACATATATTACATCATCCCTCTAGAATTATTGAGTTTAGCTCATGATTAAAACAAATGAATCCATAAAAACACAACAATACATCTTACAAAATATGGAGAAAGTAACAAAATAAGAACAAGAGTTGAGGGATCTTCTCTATTTCTAGATGATAAGAGCCTTCAATCTTCTTCTCCAAGCTTATCCCAAGATGTTTCTATTCTTCTCCCTTGTCTTCTTGTTGTTTTGTTGTCTTCCAAATGGTCCAAAGTTCCTCAATTCACGCCCAAGTGTCTCTATTTATAACCCCACCAAGATCCAAGAAAAAGGTAGGCAAACATAGTAGAATCCGCCCCGGCGCGCTGCGGCGCCCAGCACACCCATTACAAAATACCGCTGAGCCGCAAGCTTCCACACTAAAATTGCCTCAGATCGGGCGCCGCATAGTCCCTAGGTGACGGGCGCTGCAGCGTCCGCCCGTTTTAGTGCCCTGCACAGTCCGAATTTGATTTTGAGCCCTTCATCTAAGTTGTAGCTCTATCTTCTAGCTTTCCATAGCCACTTGAATCACCTCAATATCAAGTTTTTAGAGAGAGTTATGGCCAAAATACGAAACCCTGCCAGTGATGGAAATTTCAAACGCATTTGGACGTTTCTTCAAATCAATCTCTCGTTGTTTGATCGTTCATACTTATTTTGATACATGATTCATTAATATGACTATAAACTCAATATAATTGGCCCTCAACATGGATTGACCACTCAAATGATTCGAAACAATGGGAATTAAGCCTAACCTATGAGATATAACAAAAATGACTCAAAATACTCAAAAACAACACAAAACTCAAGTCTAGGAAGCCCAAATTAATGGTATAAAACCAAATGAACAAATACCCCCAAACTTAGAATATTGCTTGTCCTCAAACAATTACAACTCTAAAATGAAAAATACAAGACATAACAATACAAACAAACTGCAAAACTTCACAACCAAACTCATTCATCAAATTTCGTTTCACTATCAATCAAGCGCGTATTTTCACAATGTGATCATGACGGTGGAATGTTCATGCCAACCCCGTTTTCATTATCCAGATAGATTCACGCAATCAAGTGTTTTCAAGATGATCCACTTTTTGAATATAGAGATGAGATGCTTACCAGACTCCATAGGCTTGTCTTTCACACTAATCCCCACTAATGTAGGCTAATGTAACACAAGGATCAATAGGACTTTTAAAGCTTGTAATGTGGGCTCAGGGTAAGGTAGGAAAATATAGGAATAAGTGGCTCAAATCACCCAAACACACAATTAACACTTCGAATTATCAATAGGCACTACCCTTCACTTTTTTTTTCCCGATGTTTATGAACTTTCAATCCCGTTGATTTTTTTTCTTTTTTTTCATATTTTTTTTTGGAACCCCCAAACTTATTCTTTTGCGTACATGGGGTTTCATCTTTTCTTTTCTCGGGCAACTTCGTTCAATTAAACACATACCCTTCTCATCATCCCATCCTCAACCTTCAACATTTTTCTATATTATGTGTGTACGTATGAGTGATGGGTAATTAGGATTTTCACATTTAGGCTCTGGGTATTCGATTGGTTGCCAAAAAAACGGGCTTATAAGGCTCAAAGGGGGGCACTAGGGAAAATATAATACAAAGGTAGGCATTTTAGGCTCTAGCTTATTCAAAGATGGCTTAAATCACTTCCTCATGGTTACTTCGCCTAGGATTTCGCCTCGACTAGTGATCAGACAAGTTCTAGCATCCGGTGGGATCATAAAGGAACCACTCAATTGCATAAATCATCCCCAAATAAATCGTGAGTTAAGCACATAGATGGAATTAATGGAAAGAGGATTAAATCACAGTTCAAACACATGCTCTTTTAACCGTTCAACTCATATTCAACAAATTCACTTAGTCATGCGGTTTCACGCTTTTACAACCACCCCGACTCAACTCTAGACTCTTTTTTTTTCGTTTTTTTTTTGACTCAAGACCCGACTCGATGAATAAAAACAGACTGCACCCCCCCAAACTTAAAATGACATTGTCCTTAATGGAGAGGTGGGAAAAAGGACTTTCCTGGTAGCCGATGAGTGAAGGCTCCTTAAGTCATGTGATACTACTACGTGTATAAGGTGTCTCGTATAAGCTCACAATGCATCCTAGCGCACAAGCCCGTGGGTATTGTATACTTCGAGGTGTGGTCTTGTTCATCCCCTTCGCCTTGGCCCGGCCCCTTTTTGGCTTCGCATCTTGCAACCTAGCAAGGTAGACAAGAAAACAAAACTCGTGGAACCAAGGAACTCGGTTATGGGTGAGAAATCGAAAATCACAGCACATACATAATGCACCCAAGTAAAAAATATAGCGCCCTGTCAAAAAGATAAGCATGGAGGTGCAAAATAGCACTAAACAATGTGAAACTGTCATTGGGGCATTTCATCAAACACCTCACATGCATGAATTTGGGCAAAGATAGTAAATGCAATGGATAACTCAATTCAATCCCAAAATTCAACACCAAACCTAAGTCTAGCATGATCAACCAATCCACAATCCATACATCAACAACAATTATCCTAGCACTACTACAATCCAATCACACCAAAAATCACAAGATGGGGAAAACCATGGGGTGGGTTTTGGAAGTTGCAAACTTACCAAATAATGAGTGAATGAGATGAAGATGGTGTGTGTGGTGTTAAAGTGCTCCTTTGTGACGATGGAGTGGGATATGTGGGATTTGCACAAATATGAGGGGTGGGATGTGATCCAACTTACTACTCCTAATAATGCAAAAACTCAGAAAAAACAAAAACAACTACTAAACTAAATTAAAACTAAGAAAGCAATAAAAGGGGCTTGGGTTGCCTCCCAAGAAGCGCTAAGTTTACAGTCTTCAGCTAGACTTCGTCAGATTCTCCTCAAGTTGGAGCTCCAATAGGCATGTTATCCACATTGCCCTTAGAAACTCCCCAACCTCCAATGTCTTCAGCTATATTCCCAACCATCTCCTTACCATCATTTAATTCAAATTTTAGCATGTTGGTTGGATGGATGGTGAATACAACTTTCTCCCGATTTACCCATTAGCTCCCCGTTTCTACATCGATCAATGCCCATGTCAGAGCTAAAAATGGTCGCCCAAAGATGATAGGTATTTTCTTGTCCTCATTCGCATCCAACACTACAAAATCCACATGAAAAATAAATTTATTAATTCTTACCAATACATCTTCAATGATTCCCCACGGATAGGCGATGGATCGATCAGCAAACTGCAAAGTGATATTGGATGGCTTCACCTCCCCGAGCCCAAACTTCGTCACATCAGAAAGAGATATAAGATTCACACTGGACCCAAGATCACAAAGTGGTTTCTCAAAGAAAACTCCTCCAATAGTACAAGGAATAGTGAAACTCCCTGGATCCGTCATTTTCTGAGGTAGTTTACTCTGGACTATTGCACTACATTCCTCTGTCAAATAGACAGTCTCAAACTCCTCCAACTTCATTTTCTTGGATTCCACTGGTTTCGCATAAATGGGCGATTGTTCGGGTGCAAGCTGAATTTCTGCCTCCGTTTTTACATAAATTGCATTACAATGCTCCCTCGGATTAACCTCTGTATCACTCGGAAATTTCCCTCTCTGCTGCAATGAATTTACTGTTGTTGCTAACTGCCCTACTTGTGTCACCAAGGAGTTGATGTGACCTTCTATTGTTGTAACTTTCGAGCTGAGCTTGTCCATGTTAGCATCACTCATGTTCATCCAAGCTCGGGTTTATGCAATATATGTGTCAAGTAATTCTTCCAAAGATGACTTGTTTTCTCCCACATGTGTACTCGCACTTGCCTGAGTTTGAAATCCCAGAGGTGGTTGCAACACATTTCTCGTATTGCTATATGAGAAATTTTCATGATTTCAAGTCCCTGATGATAATGTGTTGGCAATCGATTCCCTTTCTTATTGAAACCCCGATTGTTCACATAATTGACTCGTTCCATGTCGGGCCTCATCATCTCTTGACTTATTTCCATAATGCTTACTTTCTTTGTTTTCCACTAGAATTGAGGGTGGCAAGTTGCTTTGACAAGGCGGAAATTTGAGAGGCCAAAGCGGACATATTATCAAGTTCAAGAACACCGCAACTTTCCTTGGCATGGATCTCTCGAGAAGGCCATTGGTAACTATTGGCACCATTTCTTCTAGCAAAAGCATGGCTTCACTTGGAGTTTTAGCCATCAATGTACCTCCTGTTTGCAACATCTATAATAGTTCTCGAATGACCATTCATACCATTATAAAAATATTGAACTTTACGCCAATCTGCGTGCATTACCCGTGTTGTGGACACCTCCTCAATAATTCCTTGAATCACTCCCAAGCTTCATGGAGTGGTTCAAAGTCAATATGTTTAAATTGAGCAATCTCACTCTTCAGTTGAAGTGTTTTGCTAGGTGGAAAGAAATTTGCCATAAATTTTTCAGTGAGATCATCCCAACTAGTGATACTTCTGGGTGGAAAGGTTTGAAGCCATTGTCTAGCTTTATCACGAAGTGAAAATGAAAATAACCTCAACCGAATAGCTTCATCGGGAACCCCATTCATTTTGATAGTGTCACATATCTTGAGAAAAATAGCCAGATGAGCGTTCGGGTCGTCTACGGCACTTCCCCCGAATTGATTCTGTTGCACCATGTTTATTAGGGCCAACTTCAATTCAAAATTATTCGCATTGATAGGTTGGCGAACAATGCCCGAATAATTTTGATTCGTGGTTGGTCGAAAATAGTCCCGAATGGCCCTTTCCGGTGGTGCAAGAATAGGTATGCGATTTTCCTCTTCCTCATTTTTTGCCATTTTTGTGAATTCGATTCTTCGTGCGGCTCTAATCTTTCGGAGTGTTCTTTCAATTTCTGGATCAAATAAGATTAAATTAGCACTTTTATTTCTTCGCATCAACAAGAAAACACAAAAACGACAATAACCCTATTGTAACAAGAACCAATCTAAATTAAAGTAAAACTACTAAGTTATAATATTAGCGCAAATAAGATGAATTATTCCTCAAAGAATCGGCGCCAAAAACTTGTTAGAGAATTTTCTAACCGCAAGTCTATGGTGTCAAGTTTTAATATAGAAAAGTAAGGTTGTCGAATCCACAGGAATAATTATCGAATTATCGCTAAGTACTATAATACTGATGAGTCTAAATTTATTTAGAAATTCAATATTTGATGGAGCTGATTATACTAAAATACCAAAAATAAATCAAGAATATGAAAATATCAATGAGTTTATCCAAATGATTAAATGAATTCTAGAGGTGTGATGAATCTAGTTATCCCTTATGTTATCAATATGGTTTATCAATCATCAATTACCAATTTATAGGTCAAGATTTCTACAATAATCATTTTCTCTCTCGAGTGCCAAATGATTTTAGATCTCAATTGGGAAATCAATATCTCTATAAAAATCACCAATTGAAATCTCAATAAAAACTATGAATCTTGAAAAATGACTTCAAAGGATTCACAAATCTCTCAATTCTATGAAATCCTAGGTTATGCTATTCCAAGGTCATGTATTCAATTACCTCTCTCAAGTGTCAAATCAAATACACCAAACACTCTAAATTATTGATCAAGTAATTTAGATGCAATAGATCTAAATAACACAAATAAATTGATAGATCTAGATTGACAAACCACAATCTCAAAACATAAGTTCAAACATATATTACATCATCCCTCTAGAATTATTGAGTTTAGCTCATGATTAAAACAAATGAATCCATAAAAACACAACAATACATCTTACAAAATATGGAGAAAGTAACAAAATAAGAACAATAGTTGAGGGATCTTCTCTATTTCTAGATGATAAGAGCCTTCAATCTTCTTCTCCAAGCTTATCCCAAGATGTTTCTATTCTTCTCCTTGTCTTCTTGTTGTTCTGTTTGTCTTCCAAATGGTCCAAAGTTCCTCAATTCACGCCTAAGTGTCTCTATTTATAACCCCACCAAGATCCAAGAAAAGGTAGGCAAACATAGAAGAATCCGCCCCGGGCGGCTGTGGAGCCAAAGACACCCCGTTACAAAATACCGCGTTGGCGCTGTACGGGCGTTGCGTTAGCGCTGAGCACCCCACACTAAAATTCCCACAGATCGGGCGCTAGGTAGGTGACGAGCTGGCAGCGTTATCCTGTTTTAGTGCCTCACGATCAATTTTGATTTTGAGCCCTTCATCAAAGTTGTAGCTCTATCTCTTAGCTTTACATAGTCACTTGAATCACCTCAATATCAATTTTGTAGAGAGAATTATGGCCAAAATGCGAAACTCTGCCAGTGATGGAAATTTCAAACGCATTTGGACGTTTCTTCAAATCAATCTCTCGTTGTTTGATCGTTCATACTTATTTTGATACATGATACATTAATATGACTATAAACTCAATATAATTGGCCCTCAACATGGATTGACCACTCAAATAATTCGAAACAATGGGAATTAATGCCTAACCTATGAGATATAACAAAAATGACTCAAAATACTCAAAAACAACACAAAACTCAAGTCTAGGAAGCCCAAATTAATGGTATAAAACCAAATGAACATCCCCGCTGATGTTTGCATCACGGTTGTCCAACCTTAGGTCTAATTATGTTAAGTCATGTTCCATTTTTGCGATTTGGTCACAAATGGCTTTAAACGCCTTTCGGAAGTCAGCTGTCGAAGCAGACTCATCCTCAGGCCAAACAACATCAAAATCAAAACCTATAGGCACCATTATGGATTCAACTGGAACTCCGGTTTGACTTCCACAGTATATTTGGCTTGTTCTCTAGCAGATTCGGCATCCAGGGGTGGAAATTCAGCTTCAAATTGAAAAATGTTCTCAAACATGTCTTCCGGGTAGATAGGGATTCCTGCATGTCCAACTTGTGGAGCCTTTCCCTTCTCTTTCGTAATTCTTTAGCTCTACTTGCCTCAACTGAACCAGCTTCATCGGTATTGGGAGCAACGTGTTGCTTTGTTGTTGAGCCGATTGAGTCTGCTTGAGCGATTGTGTTAGCTTTCGCCAAATGAATCGATTTCGGCTGGCGATTGTATTGGTCTTCTCGGTGGTGACCACTCACCGTGTTAACAACTTCATTGGCATCAGTTTGAGTTTCCTTTTGAGTCGACTGGTCCTCGGCTATTTTATCAAAGATCATCGGAGTGTGATGGAGCCATTTGGTTGGCTCATCAACAAACACAAACCTCATCGAGCGGTTTTGTCACTCCGAGAGTCTTGAGCATCCTCTGCTTTGTCTGGGCGATTCATCAATAGGTGTGGACTCAACTTCATTGTCGGATTCCATGAATTCTGTGTCAATGTGCTCCTGGGAATCACTGAGAGCGCTGATTTTGTCTTCTTCATCAGTCGTCTCTACGTGAGGAATTTGCTCTTTATCAACTTCTTTACCCAAGGAAGTATCAACCCCCTTGTGGCCTTGTTCACCCTCAGCAGTCTCAACCGTTGTAGGGCCTTTAGCATCCCTATGTGCAGTCTCAACTGCAGTAAGGTCTTGGACATTTCTCCCCGTAGTAGAGTCATCTGCCTTAGGGTATTCGATGGCATCCGTCGGAGTCTCAACTCCTAGGATTGCACTTTCAGGACCAGGAGTCTCAACTCCCATAGTCTCCATTCCATCCTTTGCCTTAGCTACATCAGCAGCGACATCGGCCTTCAGTGAAGAAGTTTCAGCTGAGACAGTCTCAACCGTCTGAGCATCTTCAACTTTAGTCTGTTGTTCTGTTTGTTTCTTTCCTTTGCCTCCTAACTGCATTTTTTTGTCTCCCACTGCGTCCTCCGACCTAGCTATGGTGGAGAGAGCTTCCCCCTCAGCTGGATCACCAGCTAAGTTAGAAGTTGTGGGGTTGCTCTGCTCCTGAGACTCGGTTGTTTTTCCCTCTGAGTGATCAGCCGTTGGGGCAGGTATCTTAACACCATCTGCAGGAGTTGGCTTGGCTAGGGTGTCCACTTCATCTCCTTCCCTAGCTTCATCGCCAATCCCCTGGGAGCCATTCTCTGATTGCACGGGGGATGTGGTGGCAACAATGTCAGCAGCTATCTTTTGTGCCACATCCAAGGGGTTAGATCGAGGAGAGAGTTGAGAAGACTCTCCTAGTCCCTCTTGCACTTGTTGTTCGTGCATAGCTTTTAATTCTCTGATGGCCTATTAGAATTCGGCCTTTTCGGCTGCTACAGCAGGATCGATCTCCTCCAAATCACTATTGTCAGTCGAGTCCATGTGATGCTCATGACTACTAGTGAGCATGCACATTTTTGACTTTTCAAGGGCTTTGGCCTTCTCCAAAGCCTTTTCATTTTCATCTTCCTTTATGGCTCGAAGGGCATCCATACAAAATTCTTCATTGAGGGCATAGTGGATAGAGACATTTCCTAGAAAGCTTAAGAGATCATATTCTTCTTCGATGAACTCTGGTTGCTCAAATTGTTGTCGAGAGTAACTCAACTTGTAATTTCTCCAGTCCCTCAGTCTCTGCTGAATATCAGGATAAACAGGAGATAGCATAATAACATCATCATCATCTCCTTCTTTCTGGATCATGGCAAGTGGAGCTTGCTCCTTCTCATGTACATTGGCATCGGTCTGAGGGAAATGAACATCCCTTTCTTCGGTCAATTTGGCTAACTCAGCTCCTTGCGTTTTCGTAGCTATCTCTCGGGCAGTTGGATCTTCAACAATCACGATCGACATCGCCATCTTCTCGGCGTCCATGGTGGCTTCATCTCCACTATCATTCTCTTTAGACTTCTCCTCTTGAGTCTCAGCAGTCTTCTCGGGCTTCTCTGGCTGAGTGACAGACTCAGCTTTCGCAAGCTCCGACTTCTTATACGATCTCCTTCTCTTGGTCTTGACAAGAGGAACCGCTTCCTCTTGTTTGTTTCCTCGGTGGCTTAAGCTCCACCATCTTTATCTTCTTCGACTGCCGGTGCTTACGGTCATAATCGAGCATTTCTTCTTTACGACCAGAGAAAGCGTAGACATATCCTTCCCGGTCTAGGATGCTGGGGCAGGGGCTTCAGATCCAGTTGTTGGGATAGGTACTTTTGTCTCGGCTACAAGGGCAGGAGCCTTCTTGGACTTGGGCTGCGGGCGTGTCTTTGCTTAGTCAAGCAGAACTCTCTTCTTCGAATAGGCTTGGGGAGAGAGGCCGGAGTGGTTGCGATTGTGTCTTGGCAGGTCGATTGACTCACCCTCACTCGTGTCAGCTTTCCTTGCATGCGCATTCCTTTGAGCTCCAGAGAGATTGGCCTTGAACATTTTCTTGTTCACATGGAATGACTTTCCATGTCAAAGGGCAATCCCTTTTACTTCCATCAAATGACCAATCACCAGGCCATAACCCAACGAGCATCCGAATGTCCCATCCTCCTTGATGGTCATGTTGATCACATTCTTGCAGATACGGCTGAAAACAAACTCAGCCCAGTTAATCTTCTTCTCTTCCATGATCGCAACCATCACCACCAGCTTAGTCCAAGACAGCTGGTTAAAGCTCCCGAAATTCATATCCACGCATTTGGACACATGTCCATCAGCTTATGGTAATAATCATTTATCAATTCTTTCTTGGCTGTATAAACAGCCTTCGCAGCTGACTCAGGCTTGGCTATCTCCTTCCAAGCCGCAGCTATGTTGACATCTTTCTCGGTGATTTCCTTCAGTCCTTCAGTAGGCAACTTGTAATGCTCAGCAAGGTCAACAACAATGATCTTTATTGCCTTGCTATTGACAGATGAGTGAATCTCATCATTATGCACTTCCGCGTTAACATAGAACATTGTGACCTCTTCTAAGTACGTGTGAGAAAACTCCATAGTGAAAAAGTCCTTCAGATCGGACTTCTCAAGTTTCTCAGCAATTTTCTTTACCAGAGCTTCATCAGCATCCTGCTTCAGTATTCCTTTGAAATCAATTGTCGATCCTAAGTGGATCTTCTTGGACATCTTAACAAAATCATACGTAGCTTCCATTTTCGATGAAGATAAATGGTTAAAAATTGTAAAATCTCGATTTTGAAAAGTAGGGTTTTCACACTTCCACAGAGAGAATACCTTTGCTTGTTGAAGACAAGAGAGTTTTTGTGAGGAGAGAAAAAATGTGTTTTTGGCTTATATTGGACCTGAAAGGATGGTTTCTATAATTTAAAAAATTAGATCAAAATGGACGGTCAGGATTTAACCTTTGAAACCACATTAATTTTTCCGCATTAAATACGAGCATTTATATCTAATCATATGCCTAATCGCGTGCGGCTTTTTTGTTCCGACATCGAAATACGACATAATTCTTAAAAACATTCTCGCTTACGAAAACGATTGCGTTTTTCACTCGCTCATAAATAACTTCGCTATTGACCAAAAGTGACTTAACTCGCTTCTCTCTTCACATAAGATCACTCGGTTTTGACTAACTCGATCTGATTGATTTCCCGTCTTGGTACATTTCACTTGGTGAAATGTGAAACTTGCTTATTTATTTCTTTCTCTCTCTTTTTATCTCAAATGATTGAGTCTTACGAGTATCCTAACTCACCAATTAATCCTAGGTCATTCTTAAGCTCTTCGAATCTCGATTCACATAGAGGTTTAGTGAATATGTCAGCTAACTGCTTATCAGTTGAGATGTATTCCACGGTGATGTCTTTCTTTTCAACATGATCTCTTATAAAATGATATCTGACATCAATATGCTTTGTTCTTGAGTGCAATACAGGATTCTGAGTGATTGAAATAGCACTAGTGTTATCACACATAATTGGAATATCTTTTTCTTCAATATCATAGTCTCTCAGCTGATGTCTCATCCATAAAACTTGGGCTGCAAATTTGCCTGACTATGTACTCTACTTCAACAGTGGATGTAGCTATTGAATTTTATTTCTTGCTGAACCAAGAAACTAATCTATTTCCAAGCATTTGACAAGTACCTGATGTACTCTTCCTGTCCACTCTACATCACTACAAGAAAAGTACAAATAGACATCACCAAAATAACATCACTTTTCTGATTACACTGTTGTCTAATATCTTATAACATCTGTTTTCTGGAAAACCGATGTGTATGTGCGGATTTTCCCGCTTATAGACATCGGATTTTACATACCGACGTCTGACCCGATGTGTATTACATATTAGACATCGGTTGGTGCGACGGTTTTGATAGACGATGTTTATTTTCTCTTTAACGTCAGGTAATAGACAACGGTTTTGTTAACCGATGTTGAATGTCGTAATTGCGTTTTTTTTAATAAAAAGTGCGAAAACGTTTTGCTATTTTTTCACAATTTTTTGATTACACGTTTTTTCCATCCTTAATAACAATCTTTAACCCAACATCTCTAATTTTTCAAAAAAAACTAATTATCTCTAATTATACACGGTAATTAAAGTTCTCTCTCACAGACCGCTAGTTGTTTCCCTTCTCATCTCTCCATCGATCTACTTTCAAGGCTAGGGTTCTTCCACTGCCACCGCATTGCCTCCACTGCTGGAACTCTCTCGTCTCCACTGTTAAAACTCCCGCGCCCCCTGGTACGTTAAACCCTAGCCCCCACTTTGTTTTTTTTTTTTGCAATTAGACTAAATTTTTGGTGTAGGTTTTGTAATTTAGTGAATAGTTCATTGTAATCTAGCAACTCCACAAAAGCAACTCCCTTAAACCAAGGTTCGGTAGACTGTATTTGATTTCTGTGGTTCAACAAACAAGTCTTCCATTTGCTTTCACAGTAATAAATAAATGGTTTTTGTTTAATCACTCTTGAAAATTATCATTCAAGACCAAAATCCTTGCAATATTGAAGGGGAAAAATTAAATAGAAGATACAAGATATTATCGCAAGGTACTTTCAAAATTCGACTTTGAAAGGATGGTGTGATGAAGGAATCAGACTTGCAGGTTTCCTATTTTCGTTTGTAATGGCATTTTCATGTACTGAAAATTGGAATATAAATTATATAATTACCCATGATGTTTGAAGTTTTCAACTGCTGCTTGTGCAATTGTGCTTAGTTAAGTTTCTTTCCCTGTTCATTTTTAATCTTTTTTATGAATTGGGTTTGGTTTATGAGCTCCAATACAACAAAATATAATTTTAATCTTTTTTATCTAACTAAAACCGATCCGAACAAATCGAAAAAAGTTCGATTTAAGACCAAACTAAACCGAGTAATTCGATTCGGTTTTTGTTTTAGCATTTGGCCAACTGAACTTTCGGTTCGGTTCGGTTTCGACCAATGAACACCCCTAGATTGAATTATATGATCTCTGTTTTGGTTTGTGTCTTTTTCGGTGTTCACGAGGAAATATCATGCCATGATTTGTTGTTTACAGAGGAAGCTTTTAGTTTAAGTAAAACATATCTCTTTTGCTCCTGTGTCACTCAAAGATTGTGTAGTTATTCTATTTTAATACGTGCATGTTTTTTTTTGGGAGAGTGGTTATTATAGTATGATCTATTGTTTGGTTTGTTCTTGGCGTGATTTCTGCTGTTGCTGTAGGTCCCAATGGGTGTGAGTGTAAGGTTTAGAAGGGGTGTTGAATAAACCTTACCAATTTTTTCAATTTTGTCCTTTTTAAAATAGTTCAGAGTTAATTCTTCACAGCTAAGTCCTCAATGGACAACTAAGTTAGTTAACCAAATGAGTTAGCCACTCAAATGGACTTCGAAATTTGTTGATAGAATAACTCAGCCATTTCGATCTAAAGCTTAATTCAACTGTGATATGTTTTCACTAGACTTAACACCCTTGACTTTGGTTTAAGTTTGTTTTAACACTTGGTTTTAGCACTTTGTTAAATGTTAACTGGATAGCAAATTTATCAGCAGATATAAAATAATATGCAGAATTGAAGTGTTGAAATGTAAATGACACAATAAATTTTATAGAGGTTCGAAGATGGGGCAATTTTCTAATCCTCTCTTCTCCAACTCCTGGAGGAATCCACTAAGTATTGATTAGAGTACAAAGTGGTTATCAGTCCAGATGCAAGTCTTGATCACACAACTGACTTGATCCTTTGGGACTCAGTCTGGAGATGCCTTGGTCACACAACTGGCTTCTCGTCCGACTCAGCTTCTTCACAGGGCAGTTGCCTTGCAACTACAGCTTACTTGCTCAAGTTTCTTGGATTTGATCACGAAGACCTCCAATAGCTTGAGACTGGTTCGACCTTGAACCTTTCTACAATCCTCTGTGGAATGTAGACCCCTTTGATTCTTCAAATGTTTCCTCTTCAACTGATTAAAGTCGTCTTTCCTCCACAGGTAAGTGTTGGATTGATTTCCTTTGAAGTTTTGGCTTGAGGATTAAGCTTGAATGATTTTTGAGAATTTTTCTGTAGGTTACAGCTCAAATGATAGCTTGAATGTTCGTGGTTTTGATAGTCAAGGTAACCTCTTCTCAAATTGATTCCTCAGCCTTTTATAGTGTTCTTTTGAAAATCCGCTGAAAGAGATAGGCTAATTTTCAAAAGACACTTGTGGTCGCTTGGCTTGTCTTGTTGCAGTCCTTGAAATTGACATTTCCTCGTATTAAATGATCCTTCAACTTTTCAGAGTTCTGACACAGGTGCAGTGCTTCCCATTGGTTTATTCCTTTTGCACGCTTATGGGACTAAGCACTTTAGAATATTGCAGCATGGAAGTATTACTTATTTAAGTAACTTTCTTGACTTACGTACAACGGATCCTTTTCGATTGCCTTAACTTGATCAGTTCCTTAACTTCCCCAAATGACTTGAGTCGACTTCCAATCATTGGATGACTCATCTGTCACTTCAACTTGAGACTTGGCTATCTTGGGTTGACTTGGTGACACTTCACACACTACATCTCATCGATACTTCTCGGTCGAGTTCTTGCCTTCTCTTCCTTGCCATACTTAGTGCCTCACGGTAGTCTTCATTCTAGTTTCCGATGACTTCTTGCATATTTAGGCATAGGCCGACTTAACTCGGCTCGAACAACCCTATCTATTACAATGCAAATTACAAAGAAAATGGGGTGCCAACTTTCTAGTCTAAGTTTTACATGGCATTCATCAAAATCTAAACAGTGAATTTCCCAACAGTTGCATTACATTTGGTTGTTTGTAATTTATAAATTTGGAATGAGATAGTGATAATTATTGTAGGGTGCCACTAATGGTATTATGATTTAAGTTAGGTAATTGTTTGGTCAAAAAAATTCTCTGTTTCTAATTCTAAGATTTTAAAAGGATCATGTGATACCCGAGCCTCTCACTACTCACTAGGCCAATATACTTCATTCATTAAAATGTTTGGAGAGATTTGTTAGATTCAGGTACTAGTAGCAAGTCAGATTGTTGCTTCATTTAAATTTAAGGTTTAAATAAATGTTATGGGATTTGATATACTTAACATAAGGATTTCCGAAATGAAATTATAACTAGCTTACATTTTTACAGGTTTTACGACATGTAATATTAGGAGAGTAATGCAGTTATCTAACTTCCAATACGATTCCTAAAGGTGAAAGGTAAGTGAAAATCCATCTGCAACTACAATGCATGAACATAGTATTTCTTGTCTTATTGATACTAATGTGATTCTTGTATCTTGATGGATGCATTATGGAAACCTTGATGTTCGTATGTTGCTTGGTGGATATTGGATTGCGATGATTATTGGTGCAATGAGCATGTCATGCAAATATGCGAGCATTGTTGAGATGAGGCATGCACGACACGATAATTTTCTTTGAAAAGAAAAGATTTTAGTTGACCACTGCTAGTGCACCGAGGCATGCGTGGCGTGCTTTTATGATATATTTTAGGGTGCAGTGGGTGTTAATCCTCGGAGGATCATAGGGGTTGACGGGGGTGTGCCTCTGATGGTCACGAGGGGGCGGACCACTTGACTGTATCCTTATTGACACGTCAGGGGGAAGACTCCTGGGGGATCATTGGGGAAGACAGGGGTTGGACCTCAGGTGGTCCGGGGAGATGGCCCTAGGAGGTGTCAATATGATTATGGCCATGTGATTATTGATATTGTGTTGAGCTCTTTCCAGTGCATAGCAGATGGGTCAAGGGCCCTATATAAAGAAATGATTATAAATAATATATTTAATGCATTTTGTGCACTTCTGGTAAAATATCTTAGAATGCATTTGCATTTGTATTACATTGTTCATTAAGCATGCATGGTTTTCGCTTACTGAGTATTAGCTCACGTAGTTCATGCATTGTAGGTAAATCTTGTGATCTTTGGATTTCATGGGCTTCTTGGGCGGTGTTGGTGCTCCTACTGAGTTAATGAGGGCATGTACATGGATGACTGTTGAAATTTGTGTTGATGGGTCACATTTCCCTTCCGGTCTTATATTATGTTTTGGTTTAGGGTTGTACCCTCTTTTGAAAACTCGATGTAAATATGTACATGTAAATAGTTGGGTGATGTGGGTTATGCGTTGATCACGTGGATGTCTGTTGTGTTTAATAACAGGATTGGTTACCTCTTTTGCTTGTGGACATGGATTGTCCTTATCTTTTAATTAAAAAGATTTTTACTTGTTTGTTGTTAAAATGTCACGAGGATTTAAAAAAAAAAGTGTTAGGAATTTTATTGTTTAGATTTTGATGAATGCCATGTAAAACTTAGAATAGAAAGTTGGCACCCCAATTCTTCTTTGTAAAATGTATTGTAACAATTAGAGTGGCCAAGGCGAGTTAAATCGCCTACGCCTAACATGCAAGAAGACAATCAAGACTTGAAGGAAAACTCTGGCGAGAGACAGTGAGTACGGCAAAGAAAAGAGGAGATAGGAACTCAATCAAGAAGCGGTGAGATGCGGTGAGTGGAACATCGGTCAAGTCAACTCAAGAGAAGCCAAGTCTCAAGGTGAAGTGACGGAAGAGTCATCCATGATTGGAAGGCGACTCTAAGTCACCCGGGAAAGCAAGGAAATGCGGTCAAGTCGAGATAATCAGTAAAAGAACCGTTGCCTGAGAAATCAAGAGATTTACTTAAACAAGTAATATCTCCATACCACCTTTCTTGGAGTGCTCGAGTCCTGAAGCGTGCAAAAGAAATGAACCAATGGGAAGCACTACACCGTGTCGAACTCGAAAAGGTGATAAAACAATTCATACGAGGAAATGGCAATTCCAAGAACGCAAGCCAATGATAGCGCAAAGTGATTTTCAAAAATGAGCCTATCTCTTCAACGGGCAAATTTTTGAAAGTTCACTATAAAAGGCTGAGGAGTTTGTTTGAGAAGGATGATGAATGACACACACCAGATATACAAGCTTATCAAAAACTGAAACATTCTTAATCCTCAAGCCTACATTTGAAGTACATCAATCCAACACTTACCTTGTGAAGGAAAGAGAACTTCAATCGAGTTGAAGAGGAAAATACTGAAAACAAAGGGGTCTACATTCGGGAAGGATTGTAGAAAGGTTCAAGGTGAACCAAGTCTTAAGCTTTTGGAGGGCTTCGTGATCAAATCCAAAGTGCTTGAGCAAGTGGTTTGTAGTAGCAAAGGCAAAGCCTGTGAAGAAAGGCCGAGTCGTCGAGAAGCCGATTGAGTGATCAAAGCGTCTCGGTGAGTCCCGGAGGATCAAGTCGGTTGTTGTGATCAAGACTTGTATCGGACTGTTACCACTTTGTAAACCGATCATTACCTAGTGGATTCCTCCGGGAGTTGGAGAAGAGAGGAGTAGAAGAATTACCCCATCTTGAACCTCTATAAAAATTTTATTGTGTCATTTACATTTCGACATTTAAATTCTGCACTTTTAACGCTTATATCTGTTTGATAAATTTGCTATCCATTTGATAATTTCTAAGTACTAAATCAAGTGTAAAAAAACTTGCTTAATCAAACTTAAGGGTGTTAAGTCTTCCTTTGAAAACAAAACCACGGTTGAGTCAAATTATAGCCAATTGAGTTACTCCATTAATAGCTCAAATTTGAGTGCATTAAGAGATTAACTCTCTTGAGTGACTAATTCGATTGTCCATCAAGGACACAATGTGTAGAATTAACTCTGTAGATTTAAAAGGACTAAATCGAAAATTTGGTAAGGTTTATTCAACCCCCTTCTAAACCTTACACTTACACCCCTTGGGACCTACAAGTGGTATCGGGCGGTTGGTTCATTGAACCCTCCGCACCGTTCTTGAACTAGATCTCCAAACTTTTCAAAGTCCGCTTTAGTACTTAAACTTTCAAAACTCTTTTCTATCATTAAAAGTTATTATCATGGAAGCAAATCTAACACGCATTCCTATGTTCACTATTGAAGAATTTGATGATTGGAAAATTCGTATGCGCTCATCTATCGGCATTACATGATGAGATGTGGATAGTGATAGAAGATGGGCCTCTGCAAATATTAAAGGTGAACACATGCATGCGAAGAGTTGCGGTGAAGGAGAAGAAGATCTTTGCTCCCGGACGATCATGGTTGAAAAACCAAGAACTTAGTGGACAAATGATGACAAAAAAAGATACAACCTGGACAATGTAGCGAGGACATTCTTTACAAAACCTTAGACAAAGTCATGTTCAATAAAGTCAAATCTTGCAAAATGGCTAAGGAAATGCAGGACAAGGCGACATTGATTTGTGAAGGCTCGAGCAAATCAAAGAAAACAAACTATCGGTGGTACAAAAGTTTGAAAATTTCAAAATGGTCTCGGGAGAGAACTGGATCAAGCTGGATGCTCGGTTTACGAAATCACAAATGAGTATCTACACTTGGAAATGAATATACACGAAGAAAATGTGTATGAAGATCCTAAAAAGTCTTCCACTGAATGGGAAATGAAGGTCATGGCACTTTGAGACACTCCATGGACCTATCAAAGACATCCAACCATGAACTATTCTCGGACCTCAAAGCCTATGAGTTTGAGTGAGAAGAAAAGACCGAGGAAGAGGCAATTTGTACCCAAAACAATTTTGCTCTAATTGTTAAAGATGGGAAGAGAGCTGAGGTCAAAGAAGCCATTGACCCGGAAAAATAGCCACGATGGTTAAAAGGTTCAACAAGTTCTTCAATAAGAACTACAAGAGAGGAAAGGGTGAATCTTCGAGGAAGACACTCAGCTCCCTCAAAATCAAGGAAAGACAGGCCAACCAAGAGAACAGATCATCAAAAAGTTGAATATCAAAGGGTGACAACTCAAGAATGGAAAGAAGCGATCAAAAGGCTGAATATCTATGTTGGGCTGTAGACAACCAGTCACTATGCCATTATTGCTCATATCCTGTAGTCGGCAAATCTGAGAGATGAAGAAGAAAGAAAGGTCTTGAGAGAAAGAAGACAAGAAAAGAAAAAGGCAATGATGGCTACAGAGGCTGAGACAACCAAGTCAAGAGAGACAATGACTCGAGAGTAGTGGTGACTACTCAAGTGACTCGAAGAAGAAGCCCGATGCCGCTTGATGGCCAAAGAACAAGATCAAGAAGATGAGGTACAATCTAACTCAACAAACTCGGACACTAGTGATAGTGAGCGTGACACACACACTTCATCACCCACCGATCTTTATGATTCATTAGGCAAAATGATGAAAGATTTTGAGCACATTAAAACCTCACACACACTATTGAATGAGGAAAAACAAACCTACTCAAAAGTCAAACTCAAAGTGACTAAGGAGGTGAGTACTCTAAGTCAAATAGTTGATGAGAATAAAAGTTTAAAGGCTGAAAATGCTAAATTAATAAGCGAAATTGCTGCTATAGAAAAGAGGAGAATGACCTCAAGAATGTTATTGCCTCATTTACTAAGGCATCTAAATCATTAGATGATCTTATTATGAGTCAAAGAGAATGTGGAGACAAGACAGGGCTTAGGATTTAATTCCTCTGTGCTATGTCAAACCTCAAGAATAATTTTGGAAAAAGGATCTTCAAGTCATGAAAAGTCTAAAAAATCCAAAACTCTAAATGTTGCACACACATTCACTCCAAAGCACAATAATAAGCAAACTAGCCTTGGTTACAAAGGAAAAGGAAAACAACCGATTGAGAATCTTGAAAGGGCAGTGAGAAAAGATTCAGGTACGAGTCCCTCGGCAAACTCCAAACAAAAATACTCAGTAAAGAAAAGCGAGCTACCAAAAACTCGAAAAAATCCATAAAAGAAATACAAATGATGGGAATGGTAGAAAATATCCAAGCCAAGTGATTGGAATAATGTGAACTATCGGCATAGACTTATGGAACATAAGCCCGGATGGCAAAGGCCAGAACTCGAAGAAAGGCCATTCCAAAAGTATAAGAGCTTTCATCGACACACATATGCACCTAGGCACTACACTCAAAGACACCACAATTACCCAAGAAAGGCAATTGCTAAAACACATATGCGGGCATACGATAAAAGAGACAATTTGTATGAACTGACTCCCGAGCAATTTGCGGGGATTAATTATGATTATGGCATTGATAGATGGCAACCTCTTAGAGTCAAATCATTTGGCTATAGGTTGGTTGGATCATCTTATAATTCTAACCCATCGGGACCCAGACAAGCATGGGTACCTAAAACTTAATTTCCTTGATTGCGGGTTCAAGGAGCAATGAGTGCCAAGGAACCTGGTACATGGATAGTGGTTTATTCCCGGACATATATGAGAAATAAAAGAAATCTGTCAAAATTCAAGGAAGTTAAAGGAGCAAAAGTCATATTTGGAGGAAATGAAGCTCGGTGAAATAAAAGGCATTGGATCCATCAAGAGGAATGGATTAGAAATCACGGATGTTGCATATGTTGAAGGACTAAACTTCAATCTACTAAGCATCGATCAACTTTGTGACAAGGGCTACAATGTTGGATTCAACATGGGCATATGCCAAATCAAAGATATTGAATCAAATGAAGTGGTGATGCAAGGATGTAGAGACGAGAAAAATATGTATGTAGTGGATTGGTCAACAACAACACCCGGCCACTGTCTACTTGCAAAAAGAGCACAATTTGAATCAAGTTGGTTGTGGCACAAAAGGTGAAGTCACCCAATTTCAAAACAATTAACAAAGGCAAGAAGTCATCTTGTAGAAGGACTTCAGGACTCGATATACAAAAAGGAGAGTATATGTGATGCATGTTAGAAGGAAAGCAAATTAAGTCGTCATTCAAAGAAAAGACATGCCCATCCTCAACAAGAATATTGCATCTACTCCACATGGATCTATTTGGCCCATGGAACCGGCCCGACATAAGTGGAAAGAAATACACCTTGGTGGTAGTAGATGACTACTCAAGATATACATGGACAATTTTCATGTGTAAGAAGAAAGAAACTCTACAAAAACTACCACGGTGATGAAGAGGATTCAAAAGCGAGAAAAGTCAAACCATTATCAAAATAAGATCGACGGAGAGGAACTAAGTTTGTCAATAGAATAATAACTTCGATATTGTATTGAAAATGGTATTGGTCATGAACTTTCGGCAACAAGGACTCCACAAGAGAATGGAGTTGCGAGAAAGAAGAAATAGAACCCTCAAAGAAGCGTGAGGACCATGTTAGTGACGAGTTACCAAAAAGATTTTGGGCTGAAGCAATCAACACGACTTGCTACACTCAAAACAGGATGTATGATAAATAGAGCGGTGACAAAGACTCCTATGAGATCGGGTGGAAGAAAACCAAATGTTTCATATTTGAGAATATTTGGATGTAAATGCTTCATTCACAACAATGGCAAAGACAATCTAAAGGCTTTTGATGCTAAAGGCGATGAAGGTATCTTCTTGGGATACTCGGTGAAAGCAAAGCCTTCTGAAATACTCAACAAAAGGACTATGGTTGCGAGAAGAATCCATTCATGTGGTATTTGATGAGCCAAACATAAATGGAGAAGACATTGAAGAGTCGGTGATAAGATGAAACATCTAACCATCTGAGAAGAGTCCTATCTTTGAAAGCTGAAGGCTGGAATTATCAATTGAAAGAAGATGAGATAGCTGAATCTCAAAAGCGGTGGAAAATTTGCGGCTAAGTGATTACGAGAGAGGCGACCACGACAACACAGTGCAAGTCGGTGAACCCAGCTAACTTACTCCAACCTTGATGTAAGATGGTGAGAGACCATCCACGAGAACTTGTCATTGGAGATATAAGAGAAGGTGTCAAGACAAGATCTAGAACTCAACAAGAAGCCATGTTCACATGCTTCATCTCACAAATTGAGCCCAAAGATGTGTCACAAGCATTGGATGACACACATTGGATTCAAGCCATGCAAGAAGAGTGAATCAATTTGAGAGAAATAAAGTATGGGAATTAGTGCAAAGACCCATACATCAAAATGTTATTGGAACCAAATGGGTGTTCGAAATAAGATGAATGAGGAAGGTTACGTGGTAAGAAACAAAGCAAGACTAGTGGCCAAAGGATATTGCCAAGAAGAAGGGATAGATTTTGATGAAACATTTGCTCCTGTAGCAAGATTGGAAGCTATAAGGATGTTTCTTGCCTATCGACTCACAAGAACTTCATTGTATATCAAATGGATGTAAAAAGTGCATTCCTAAATGGCTTATTGGAAGAAGAAGTGTATGTTGAACAACCTCCGAGGATTTGAGCGAGAAGACTCAGGAGACAAGGTATACAAACTCAAGAAAGCCTGTATGGATTGAAACAGGCACCCGAGCATGGTATGATACCTGTCACGATTCCTAGCGAAAATGGATTCACTAAAGGAAAAGTAGATAGAACATTTTTGAGAATTCAAGACAAGAAGAGTATCTTTGCTTGTTCAAATATATGTGGATGACATCATTTTTGGATCCACTAACAAAGAGCTATGTGAAAAATTTTCAAACCTCATGCAAAGTAAATTTGAAATGAGCATGATGGGAGAGGCGACATTCTTCCTTGGACTTCAAGTGAAGCAAAGTGAAGGATGGAACCTTCATAAGTCAAACAAAATACACGAGAGATTAGAAGTTTGGTATGGAGGAGAAGTCTTACGTAAAAATACCAATGAACACATCGATCAAAATGGACATGGATGCGGATGGCAAGCACATGTAGATCAAACAAGATCTGAGCACTTATTGGATCATTGCTCTATCTCACATTTCTAGCGAGGCCGGACATTACTTTTCTTTGTAGGTGTATGTGCAAGATTTCAATCTGCTCCAAAAGAGAGCCATATGACAATACTAAGAGAATATTGAGATACTTAAAAGGAAGCCAAAGTAGGCCTATGGTATCCAAAGGAAGGTGGATTCAAGCTAATTGGCTATTGATTAACTATCTTTGGATGCGAGTGGACGGGAAAGAGCACTTCAGCACATGTCAAATCTTTAAGAAATAGACTAATTTCTGGTTTAGCAAGCAAAACTCAATAGCCACCTCTACGGTGAGGCGAGAATACATAGGCTGCGGCGTGTTGTGCCCAAGTCCTATGGATGAGGCAATTTGAGAGATTATGAAGTTGAAGAAAAATAAATTCCAATCATGTGTGATAACACAAGTGCAATTGCAATCACTCAAAATCTGTGTTGCACTCAAGAACAAAACATATTGATGTAAGATATCACTTCATAAGAGACCATGTTGAAAAGAAGGACATCATTCGGAATATATCTCAAGCGATAAACAACTAGGCGACGTCTTCACAAAACCACTATGTGAGTCAAGATTTGAAGAACTCAAGCATGAGTTGGGACTAATTGAGTGGTGAGACACGAGAAGAATCAAAGAAAAGAAATGGAGCAGAAAGGAAGTGAAAAAGAGTGAAAACAAAAATCGGCTCGATAAATTAGTATGTCGGAAAATCGGCTACACCAAGTCGGTGATAAATTTTGAGTCACTAAGAAGAATGTGAGAAGTAGAGTTAAATCGGCTAAGGGATAAGTTTGAATAACTTATAAGCAATGGGACAAAAACGCGATCGTCTTGGGTGACGGCGGGGAATGTTTTAAGGAACACGTCGGCATAATGATGATGTGTATGGACATAAAAGCTGCACACCAAGCCTATGATTGGATATAAATCTTTGCCGCATTAAATACGAGACATGAATGCTCAATATGTGTGCGAAATCAAGCCGTTGATTTCGATCACAATTCAAAAACCGTCTGCACGTCATTTCATAAACCATATTTAAACCATTTTCGTCCGTTTCTCTCTCACACTTCTAAAAACTATTCATCTCATTCTCTCAAAAGCAAAGGCAAAATACTCTCGAAACCTATCGATCTCCAAATCATTTTCTGAGTTTTCCTTGAAATAATTAGAAAATGGCACCAACTTATGACTTTACCAAGTTGGGAAAGCAAATCCACACCGGTTCGACGGTGGATTTAAACGGAATGGTGAAGCGGGGTCAAGCGACACCCTGGTAAAGAAAATCGAGAAGTTGGAAACGTCCGGGCTAAAACCGTTTCTAACACTAGAATATCCGATGACCTACGTGGAGGAGGTCGCACAATTCTACGTGAATCTTTGAGATTCACGATGAAGGAATCAAGTCATCTGTTCACGGAAGCGGTGACTAACAACGCCAGATTTGGTGAATATTGCTCACTACCGGCAGAAGGAGCATCGAGATTAAAGAGGCTGATGTAAACTTGGGCCGACGCATGGAAAGAAATAGCCAAGTCCGGCGTTCTTTGACAAAATAATATACACAACAAACAAGAGAGCTTTGAAGGAGGATTATCACAAATTGTTGGACATAGTTGCCAAGTGTATCGACATCAAATTTGGCGGCTTTGACCAAGCTTGTCAAAAGGCAAAGCTGATTGTGATTCTTTGCAATCATCGAGAAAAGAAGATAAAGCTGGGCTGAGTTTATCTATAGCGGTTTCTGCCGAACGTGGGAACAAGTCCTTCAAAGAAGATGGGTCATTTGGAGGATCCCTAGGATATGGCACAGTGATTGGCCGGCTATTGGAGGTAAAGGGGTCCCTCTTAGACATGGGAAGGCTTTCCATGTTAACAAGAGGATGTTGAGCTAACCTCTCTGGCGCTCGGAAGCGAGCTTACGCCAAGAGAGGCGACACCGATGAGGGGAATCAGGTGACCCCAAGAAGATCAAATTGCTTCCTCTCGGCCAAGAAAGAAAGGCTGCCCTGCGGTGCAAGAAGATCTTGCCCTGCGACAAAGAAAACCAAACATGCTCCTGCCCCTGCCCTGCCGAGTCACTGCCCCAGGTGTGTCCCCTGCCCTGCGGCGGTCGAGAAGGACTCACAAATACCTTCTCTCGATCGTCAAAAAGAGGAGAAGCAGAAAGCCAAGACGGCCGCTCCTCGAAACAAACACACATCGGCCCGGCCGCCCAGACTCGAGAGGACACCGTCTACGAACCGAAAATCCCTCTGTACAAACTAAGAGACGAAGAAGACTTGTAAAGCGATCCGAGCAGGAGAAACCAGTGAGTCGATTACTCATTAGCACAAATACTGGAGACTACTTGAAGAAGTAGAGTCTCAGGATGTAGTTGATAAACAGACCAAGTCTGCGAAGGCGATCGGCGAGAGCAACCCGAAGACAAAACAGTTGTAGCTCACACAATGAAGCACAAGAAAGAACCTACCGGGCGGATAGTGATGTAATGATCATATCTCCACCTTACCCGGACATCCAAAATCGTCTGCGTGAGTGGAGAAATGGAAGTTGAGCAAGTCGAGGAACAGTTCAACGGCTGAGTTCATAGAAGAAGAGGAAGCTGCTAAATTTCCTTGGATTAACTCTTTGTGCTCCTAGCTGCGGATGAAGACAAGCTGCACGGACATCCTGCGGATATACAAGGACAAGGAGAGAAAAGCAAGGCTGAAGAAGCGAAAGCACGAGAGAAGGCAAGCATCGCCCTATCTCGGCACCCGAACACACACATCCTCTCCTTGATGTCTTCTCACGATAGTGACGAGGAACCAGGAGAATCTTTTTGCCCCGAGAAGAATTGCAAATCGGCAAGCATTGCACGAATCAAGAATCCTTCACGAGCAAAGGCTAATGGAGGGACCAGGAGAGTCCTCGAACACGGTGAAATCGATCCAATGGGAGTGGTTGACAAATAGCCACTTTGTTATTCTTTGCTACCACTTCCCAGCTCACTCGGAAGAAAGCGATAAGGCGATTGGCGATGGCGGGATAGTGGGGACCCCGGTCGAGCCAACCCCTATTGAAGGTGTGCTACCACCGCTTTGCCAACGGCCGAGCAATCAATCGAAACAGCCGGGAGTTTGGAGACGAGTGACCCCATTGCAAGTCACTCGGTGGAGCGCCCGGTGAGGAAACTCCTCCACTGCGGCAAGGTCGGAGGATCTGCGGATGACTCCACAAAGAATGCGGGAGGCGAAGTAGGGACAATTCAAGCAAGAAGAACAACAAGTTGCCATCAACGAAGCTCGAGGCGATTGAGGCTGTCTCGGTGAGTGCCAAGCTACTCTGAAGGCTAATGACGCTGCGATGCGGTCGAGGCCTGAGGAAGGAATGACCACAGGAGTTAACACTGCAGGCGAAGAAAGTGCAATCCATGGGGTTGAGACTCGAATGGATGCCATTGTAGAAGACCCTAAGGCAGTGACCTTTGTCGAAAGGGAGGACCAAACCTCGCGGCCCAGATGAGGAAGCTGGGGAGGAAATGAAGGCCACGGGAGGTTGAGACTTCCCGGGTAAAACAAGTGAAGTAGAGAACATCCCTCCCCGGTATCATCGACCCATCCGAAGGAGATCGGCGCACTTCATGATTCCCGGACAACCACGATGTCACTTTTAAGGATCGGAAGGAAGAAGAAGCAGTCATCCCCATGACAAATCCAAAAGACTTCGGTGCGGATGTTCCAAGCCGCGAGCAAGTCGATCCCAAAACTACTCGTCAAACCTTTAATTTTGATGATGAGCCACCTATGGAAATCTCATCATCGTCCGATGACGCTCCGATAAGGCCGAGGACCGATCTTGAAATGGAGAAATCACCGAGACCAACGAAGGCATTAAGGCAGTGAGACTCGGCCAGTCTCTACTCCACAACAACCCAATTGAACAACGAGACTACTGCACGAGGCTCCTCAAGCTGCAGCGAGATCGATTCCCAAAAAAAGAACTTCACGCGCCCACTCATCATCGAGCGGATCCCGGTTGGCGGTGATGAATCTTTTGTAGAATCTTTCCCTTTTTCATTTGGAGATACGAAACTCCACGAAGAATCGAAAAGCGAATAGGCACGCTATCACGGACCCGCTCTGTTCTTCCAACGAGACACCATTGTTCCGTAATTATGACTTGATCTTTGTATGGCCATCCATTTACCGCATGAAGAATCGGTGAAGCTCGAGAAGTGTTCAAGGCACTCTTTCTTTGAGATTGAAAGGATGGAGAGGCATCGAGGCCTCTTTGGACATGCGATTGGACAACGAGAGATGCCACCCTTACACGGTGATTTAAGAGGCATAACGATTCGGATAAGGGAATGGTGGCAACAAAGACAAACAATGCGTGTGGAACAATTGAGATACTTGACAATTGTTCAATAAGGCTGCGGTGTGGAGAGCCGAAAATGCGATGCAAAGACAAAGGCGAGAGAGCACATTGAGCATATGCATGAAGCTCACACCGCCGAGATCAAGGCTGCTGCGTGAGCAACATACACATGATCTCTGACGTTTGGAAGAACACATGACAAGAAAATTCAGCCTTCTCATGGTGAGATGAAGCGATTTATGAGAATCCAATGCTACTCGTTACGAATTCCGTGTTGCATACAACGCAGCGACTTGAAGCGAGAATTCAACCATCGAAGACTTCGACTTCATGCTTGCGGCATGTTCTCACAGGGTTCCTCTATCCTTTGATGATGCCAAAAAGGGAAGAGGAATACCTTAAAGCGACAAAATCTGAAGCCAAAGAAAGGAAGCGGTGAGTCGGGAAAATCGGTGAGGAAGTCTTGAAAGCAGAAGAAAGGAAAACATGTTGAGGGGAAGGATCAACGGATGTGACATTGATGATTGCACAAACCCCCAACAAGGTCTGTCATCACGGTGACATTATAAGCGACAAACTCCGTGACTCTGCCACTCCAACACTCTGTTTGTATCTATGGTGAGAAGAAAAATCAATTGAAGCGAGGGATGAAGGAAGTGGAAGGAAGAATGGATGCCAGGGTGATGAACATCTTGAAAGAACATGGAGGCATTCCGGTTGACGAGAGACACCTATGCCATCTCGGATGTCGGAGACGAGCCACGTTCGGTCGATGAATTCAAATCGCTCGAATCGGGGATACTTTGCAAATATGTCCATGGCTCAAGCTTGGGACTGTCTTGGGAAAAGGGTCTCACATTATGTGAAGAAAGGCGACGAGACGGACGAGACAACCGGATCGCTCTGCTGGTCACTCCGCTGAGGCACTCAATTTGGAAAGAAAGAAGACTCGATCTGATATCGCGCCCGAGTAGAGGAAGAAGCGGCAGTGGAGGAAGAAGCTTGGACTGAGGCCTCTGCCCAAGAACATTGAATCGTAGATCCGGGGAAGAAAGGAGGGATCTCTTTTGTGGAAAACTTGACCAAGTGGCAAATTTGCGAGTGGCTAAAACTAACGCTGAGTATGCAAAAAGAATAGAAGAAGAAAACAAGAGACAAACTCAGCTATGGCAGGAGAGACAGGAAAGAATAAGAATAGATGAAGCTGCCGGGAAGGCATATGAGAAGAAAAAAAGAAGCGGTGATGACGAGAAGAAGAGAAGAAGATGCTGATCAAGACGAAAGAAGGAGACAGCGAAGAAGATGAAGTGTTGCTGTCCACCCCTTCGTGTACTTTATTATGTAAATACATACAATGTAAGTCTTCTGTAATAAAGATATAAATTCTTTAATTTTTGTGAAGACAATTATATGCTCTGATACACCTTGTAAACAGTTGTGTTGAGGAACAAGAATGATATGATCAATAAAAAGAATTGATTCTGCGCATACATTCTATGTCAATACACTATCTGTATGTATCATTGCTGTTTGCATCTTTGAATAATTTAAGTTTTGGCATCATCAAAAAGGGGGAAATTGTTAGGAATTTTATTGTTTAGATTTTGATGAATGCCATGTAAAACTTAGAATAGAAAGTTGGCACCCCAATTCTTGCTGTAAAATGTATTGTAACAATTAGAGCTGGCCAAGCTGAGTTAAGTCAGCTACGCCCTAACATGCAAGAAGACAACTGAAGACTTGAAGGAAAACTCTGCTGAGAGACAGCTGAGTACGGCAAAGAAGAGCAGACAGGAACTCGACTGAAGAAGCAGCTGAGATGCAGCTGAGTGGAACATCAGTCAAGTCAACTCAAGAGAAGCCAAGTCTCAAGCTGAAGTGACAGAAGAGTCATCCAATGATTGGAAGCTGACTCTAAGTCACCTGGGGAAAGCAAGGAAATGCAGTCAAGTCGAGATAACTGTAAAAGAACCGTTGCACAGAAATCAAGAGATTTACTTAAACAAGTAATATCTCCATACCACCTTTCTTGGAGTGCTCAGTCCCAGAAGCGTGCAAAAGAAATGAACCAATGGGAAGCACTACACCGTGTCAGAACTCTGAAAAGGTGATAAAACAATTCATACGAGGAAATGGCAATTCCAAGAACTGCAAGCCAACGACTGCAAAGTGACTTTCAAAAATGAGCCTATCTCTTCAACGGGCAAATTTTTGAAAGTTCACTATAAAAGGCTGAGGAGTTTGTTTGAGAAGGATGATGAATGACACACACGAGATATACAAGCTTATCAAAAATGAAACATTCTTAATCCTCAAGCCTACATTTCAAGTACATCAATCCAACACTTACACCTGTGAAGGAAAGAGAACTCAATCGGTTGAAGAGGAAAATCTCGAAAACAAGGGGTCTACATTCCGGAAGGATTGTAGAAAGGTTCAAAGGTCGAACCAAGTCTTAAGCTTTTGGAGGGCTTCGTGATCAAATCCAAAGTGCTTGAGCAAGTGAGTCAGAGTAGCAAAGCGGTACGCCTGTGAAGAAGGCGAGTCGTCGAGAGAGCCACCGAGTGATCAAGGCGTCTCGGTCGAGTCCCGAGAAGGATCAAGTCGGCTTGTTGTGATCAAGACTTGTATCGGGATATTACCACTTTGTAAACCGATCATTACCTAGTGGATTCCTCCGGGAGTTGGAGAAGAGAGGAGTAGAAGAATTACCCCATCTTGAACCTCTATAAAAATTTTATTGTGTCATTTACATTTCAAAGATTTAAATTCTGCACTTTTAATCGCTTATATCTGTTTGATAAATTTGCTATCCATTTGATAATTTATAAGTACTAAATCAAGTCAGTAAAAACTTGCTTAATCAAACTTAAGGGTGTTAAGTCTTCCAAAAAACAAAACCACGGTTGAGTCAAATTATAGCCAACGGTGAGTTACTCCATTAACTTGACTCAAATTTGAGTCATTTAAGAGATTAACTCTCTTGAGTGACTAATTCGATTGTCCATCAAGGACACAAATTGTGTAGAATTAACTCTGTAGATTTAAAAGGACTAAATCGAAAATTTGGTAAGGTTTATTCACCCCCCTTCTAAACCTTACACTTACACCCTTGGGACCTACAAAAAGAAATTGTTACAAGTTTTAAATAGAGTTTGTGGCCAAGTTTTACTATTTATATAATTTCGAGTAGTAGTAATAGGGATGGGCGTCACAGATCAATCAATATATAAACTTACACCTGAAATGACAGTCTCATTAATGTGTGTTTTTGTTTATGTTCCTTTCAATTCTTCATTGAAAATGTATAAATGAACTGGAAGGATTAGCCTTTTATGAAAATGATGAAGTTCAATCACATGCATGTAAATTTTGTATTTTTTGAACAAAAAGTTGTGTTTTTCTGATTGTCTGAGATAAGGTACCATTTGGTGTCCCTAAACCTTGTTAGACTAGGAAAGTGCATGCTCATTATGCCATTCATGGATAAACAAGCGATCGTAAACTAAGCGGATTAGGAATATAGGTAGCCAATAGGCCAAAAGAATGAATAAACTTTAGAATGGCTAAGCATATCTTACTTGGTACTCTGTTTTTAGCTTGTCTAGTTTCCTTGATTAGTCTTCTTAGTTAAGACTTGATTATTTTCCTCTTGGATTCCATATCCTTTATGGTTTTTCAATATTCCACCACAGTCTTCAATTTCGGGTCAGTTTAACTTCTGAGGAACTCAATTTGTAGAAGTTTAGAAACACTTAGGAGGTTTGTGGTGATGCAAGGAACATGTAACAAATCTTTGAGAACAAAAGCCTTAGAATGTAAAGGAGAAGTGAAATGACTAAGATTATTCATTGTCCTCATGCCCACAAATAGGAATGCATGTTTTTTTCACCATTAACATTGTAACTACTCCTTGAGTTTTTTGGTCTGTGATTTAGGAAGAATTTCCATATCAGTATGATTTCTGTTTTATTGGAAATAAAATCGGTTCTCTTTGTGTTACGGTGGGAAAGCTCAAGTTCTTGAAATTTTCTCTTTGTAGGAACGTTAAAATTGAATTTAAATCAAAAGTAGAACAACGTGTCGTCATGCGATTGATTATACATGTCACTAATTTTCTATTTTCGTTAGTAATTAAATACGTGAATATCTCTTTGTGAGTCTTTTGTTATTACTTTGCTTCTAAATAGCGAACGGGACGAACCATAAAGAAATTGCTACTGATTTTGATTTGTTCAGGCCCCATCCCTGCACTTTTTTAAATACCATTGTAGTTGAATATTTTATTTTTCTTTATGGATGATTTACTGAAAATTTGTGGGTAAGTTGTGTTTGAAAAATAATATGTTCTAATTGTTGTTCCTATTTCCTAAAATGTGTAATTTTAGTTAGATTATCTTTTACTTTTGCTCTTTACATTTCATGTTTCCTGTTTACGGTTTTGAAATGATGCTCTTTACAAATCTTTTAACTTCGAGGAACTCAATATATGCTTGTTTAGGTTCTGAGATCATTAGTTACATGACTTGTTGATCCGAATCTGGATATACCCAAAATTTTCATTTCGAATTTTCAAGGGTGGTCGAGCTTCCAAAATGTGTTAGATTGGGTGTGGGACTCTTATGAGTGAAAGAATGATCATTCTTGTACCGGCATTTATCACAGTTGCATGTCCGGAACTTGACATATTTGGCAAACAAGTCTGTTGCCTTGAAACCTGCCTCATCTTTCTCTAAAACAACCTCTAGCATAGCTTCCACCTCCTTTATCAGTGTGGTTTCAATTTTGTAACATTCTTTGTCCTTTCCACTTTGGTGATTGTGCTCATTAAGCCTCTTGTTGAAGGATTGAGTTGCAGTATGAACTGAGGGTTGAGAGTTAACCTTCAAAATTGGCAATAGAAATTCTATAAGATTTGTTACATGTTCCTTGCATCACTAAGACCCTTTAGTAGCCCCACTTTTGAGTCATCTCCTGCAACTCAATCAACATAACCAAGATTCACATCAAATAAATTATATATATGCTATCAACCTTTTTTCGTCGAAAACACAAGACAGTTTTTCAAGTTTGATAAAAGAATTATAAAACGTACTTAGACTTTGGAGAGTAGCGTGAACAATACAGCCCCTCCAAGAGATGTTTGACAAGAAAAGAAGCTAAGGGGCACTTTTTAAGGGAGTATTTGTAATTTTGAGGAAAAACTGAATTTTTTTAATAAGTAGGCTTATTCTAAGGGACACTTTTTGTACTTTACACTAAAACTTATATGGGAAGTGGACCTTGATGAAGTCAATTAATTTGATCTCATAAAGCACTGATACTGCAGAACTTAATCCTCCAGCTTTAGCGGGATCCAACAAATCAGAAGTGATTTTGGCAATAGCTTCTTCTCTTTTTCTCATTGTCATTACTGCATGGGACATATCTATATTTGATCATATGAGTAATTTGCCTGAAACATTTTGAGAGTTAATTTACTAAATGAGGATTAATATGTCACCTGCTTCCCAAAGTTGAATGGGACATATCTATATTTGATCACATGAGTAATTTGCCTCTTCATTGTGAGGAAAAACAGAAAAACCCAGTAAAAGAATAAAATGGGCCAGAACACTGGGACGTCAAATACGGAGAAGAAGGTCATCATGAAGGCAACACGATAAGATTTTGTAATTGCGTACCTGAAATAATAATGCAATTAGGTAAATAAATAGTCTTTTCAAGGAAAAAACCAAAAAATGAAGAACACACTGGAAACAAGTTTAAAGGAAAGTATGAGCCACTTCGGCAAAATTTACAGTTCCTCGGTATCTTCATCTTCTTTCGTTCTTATTTTCCTTTATATTTTTTATTTGGGGTGGGAGGGAGGGGGGAGGGCGCAATACATGGTGTTGAGATCTCTTTTTACTCAAGAAATATTGAAGTTGCACCAAATCCAGTTCACTGCATCTTTTTAACTATTCCTCATACTTAGAGCTCATGTCAGGTTCCTATTGTGTTGGTTATTTAGCTAAAAAGTTATTAGGTGATCGAATTCGATAACAAATCAACTATTAAAGGATTATTGAGTGATCTCTCTTTTATCATTAAAAACCACTCACTTTGTTTATGTCCATGAATGAAACAAAGCAACTAAGACCAGAAGAAGGGTCTGTTATGCTGAATAATCAAATGAGTGGATGAGTATGTTTTGATTTGCTATTACTAGGTACAAATGAGAAAATTTGTGATATAAGTTTAATAGCAAATTGTAAACACCATACGTTCTTTCTTTAGAAGTCAATCAAAATGTTACGCAGATAACAAAAATAAAAGATGGGGAACAAGACACTTAACAACAAAGAGAACCACACCACATAATAAATTGTTATGTCCAAACTCTCATTGATTAAAAATACCCTGCCATTTGTTTTGTAGCTTAATTACTCTATGACACCTCTTATAATGTGTTGTGTTGGTATTAATGCATTGTTTTGTCATTTTTTGCATGACAGGATAATTATATAGAGCTAAAAAAGAAGGTAAGCTGAAAATCAAAGGAGCAAGATCAACATGTTTGAGTAGAACAAGTATTCAAGCTACCCATGACTTGGCTAGAATTTTGTTTGTGAATAGTTAAATTTGTTTGGTTTATTAGTCTTTGATTCTTTAAGCTGATGGGGGTTATTCTTGTTAAGTATTCTTTTGTTTTCAAGATCTGAAATATGAGATGATTCTTTTTTTTTCCTTTTATCTGGTGTTTGTTCATTCATTTACTTCATTTCATGGACCTTGAAACTGTTCCATTCCCCTTGTTTTTTTGGTTGTTTTAATTTCTTCACTGTAATGTACATGTGACTCCAGTTCAATAAACTGGATATATACTTTCAGGATAAAGCACTTGATGTATTTGCACTGTTATATAGCAGTCTTGTTGTTTGGATGGTAGTGCTATTCAGTTGTTTAATTACTTGCCTTCTGTTTATATTATTCAACCTTCAAACTGCAAATATGTTCATTCCCTATCCAGTCCAATCACCTTTTTCCTTAAAATGCCCTTTAATTTGTCCCCCCATACTATTTGAAGGTCCATGTCTATAGGAATTTTGCTTCATCTGAAAATAAAAGTGGACCAATATATCACCAGCTTCATTCTCTTGGGCTCTGCTTTTTAATCTAATATTATTTCTTGGATTGTGACAGGTAAATTGAGTTTGTTTCCACTAATGACTGGCTAAACTCTGTTATCTTAAGCAAAATCATTTTATTCCATTGCACCTCATAGCATGCAAGTGATACTGGTTGCTCAATGTGTTGTACTTTTAGACTCCATAATGCAATAATGTTGAAATTAATTGGTGGAGGTTGGTGAAAGAGTATCACATATAATGGAGCGCCACTAAGAGAAGCATACAACATCTAAAGATTATTCTTTCAAGGGGATTTCTAAAAGTATGCCTTGATTTGGGATTGGGGTGTTTTACAAACTTGCAAAATTGTATTATAGAGTGGTTAAAAGTGAGAGTGAATGAGGATGCATTATTTCTGCACCATGTTCATATAAGTTGGCAGTCACCCCCATGTGTTAGAAAATTTATTAGGTGCATTATCCCAGCCTTTCAGTGAACCAATCTGTTTTGCGTGTTCATCTTTATTCAGACTAATAAAAAGTATATCATGGGAACTGATATTATAGTTGTAATTCATATTTTACATTTTAAATATCTCAGATATTTACAAAGGAACTGATCATAAGGTCTTATTTCATAATTTATTAGCTATAATTAGCTTTATTGTACTAAGAATTGCTCCCATCTTTTCAGGTTGTTTTACGAGAGGGGTCGAAGGATGTTTCACGATGTGTCTGTTCCATTTCCACTACCACTCATTAGATTTTTATTTAAAAACATTACTCGTAAGGATTTGCAATGTAAGTTGACAAATTGGGAACTATGAGGATGTTGCAACATTAAGGCTTTTAAGTACTCGTTTGTGTAGCCATATTTTGGCCTTTATGTATACTCGTGCACATTTTGAATAGATGGCTTAATGCAAGTTATATTTTTTAATTTCGATTATAATTAATTATTTGTTGATTTAGATTGGTGAATATTGTGCTATTGTTGTTAATTATAGAGGTAAAACACAATATTGTTAAGAAAAATGAAATCAATTTTAAAAAACAAACAACATTGGTTATAAAGTGATGTGTTAAAACGTAATGACAACGTTATTCTAATATAGACATCGCTTTCAAACCGATGTCATTTCGTAACTAACTAAACCAAAACAACAACACTTATAAGTCATTGTGGTTTCAAGAATCAACATCGGGTAATAACTGATGTTACAAAACGATGTTGTTATATGAAACAACGTCGGTGAAGAACCGCTGTTAAATAGTTCGCACTTCGACAACAGGATCTTTAACATCACGTATTTTTCTTAATTAACATCGTTTTTCACCGATGTTTCACTTTATTGACATCGGTGGAAAACCGATGTTGAAAACCCCGCCTTTAACAACAGGGGTTTCAACATCGGTTTTTTTCATTAGACATCGGTTAATAACCGATGTCTATTAGCATTTCAGCATAATCTGAGTCTGAATATCCTACTAGCTTGAATCCTCCTTCCTTTGGACACCATAAGCCAACTTCTTGCATCCCTTCAAATACCTTACGATTCTCTTAGCGGTCAAATGACTCTCTTTTTGGTGCGATTGAAATCGCACATACACCTACAACAAAGGTGATGTCCTGTCTACGCTTCTTTTAAATAGCGCAAAGATCCAATGAGGGCTCTATATCTAGTTTGATCAACAGCTTTGCAATCTGCATCCATGTCCATCTTGACTAATGTATTCATAGGAATCTTCCCTGATGACTTTTCTTTCATGTCAAATTTCCTCATCAAATCTATAGTATACTTGGTTTGACATATGAAGGTTCCACCCTTCATTTTCTTGACTTGAAGTCTTAAGAAGAAATTCAGCTCTCCCATCATGCTCATTTCAAACTTGCCTTGCATGAGGTTTGAGAACTTATCACACAGCTCTTTGTTTGTGGATCCAAAGATGATGTCATCCACATATATTTGAACAAGAAATATACTCTCTCCATCTTGAATCCTGAATAGTGTTCTGTCAACTTTGCCTTTGGTGAATCCATTGTCAATTAGAAATTGTGACAATGTGTCATGCCATGCTCTTGGTGCTTGTTTCAATCCATACAATGCCTTCTTGAGCTTGTAGACCTTATCTCCAATAGTTTTCTGCTCAAAACCTAGAGGTTGTTCAACATAGACTTCTTCCTCTAACAGTCCATTCAAAAATGCACTTTTCACATCCATTTGGTATACAGTGAAGTTCTTATCTGCAGCATAAGCAAGAAACATCCTTATTGCTTCCAATCTAGCAACAGGAGCAAAGGTTTCATCAAAATCTATACCTTCCTCTTGGAAATACCCTTTGGCTGCCAATCTTTCTTTGTTTCTGACAACAGATCCTTCCTCATTCATCTTGTTTCTGAATACCCACTTAGTACCAATGACATTTTGGTGAGTAGGTCTTTGAACTAATTCTCATACTTTGTTTCTTTCAAACTGATTCAGCTCTTCTTGCATGGCATGAATCCAATGTGTGTCTTCCAAGGCTTGAGACACATCTTTAGGCTCTATTTTGGGAAATAAAACAAGTTAACATAGCTTCAAGTTGTGCTTTGAATCTGGTTTTTATGCCATCTCTAACATCTCCAATGATTAACTCGGGTGGATGGTCTCTCGGCCATCTCACATCAAGTTGGAGTAAGTCCATTGGATTGATCGTCTCAGATTAAGTTGTTTTGAACACCTTCTTCATCATTTAGGCGCAGACCTTCCAGTTGTCTTTGAGATTCACTATCTCATCATCATTAGGGTTGAGTGCTTTCACATCCGCTTCAACATATGGACTCTTCTCGCATAGTTGGTTGATTAAGCTTCTCGGCTAACTCATCAATGTCTTCTCCATTCACATTTGGCTCATCAAATACCACATGAATGGACTCTTCTGTGACCATAGTCCTCTTGTTTATCACTCTATAGGCTTTACTCTCAGCTGAGTATCCCAAAAAGACACCTTCATCAACTTTAGCATCAAAAGCCTTCAAATTATCTTTGCCATTGTTGTGGATGAAGCATTTACATCCAAATATCTTAAAATATCCGACATTTGACTTTTTTCCTTGTCCAAATATCATAGGAGTCTTAGTTAATTGCCTATTTATCATGCATCTATTCTGAGTATAGCATGTTGTATTTATGGCTTCAGCCCAAGATCTCTTAGGCAATCCAGCTTCAGCTAACATTGTCCTTGCAGCTTCCTTGAGAGTTCTATTCCTTCTTTCAGCTACTCCATTTTGTTGTGGAGTCCTTGTTGTTGATAACTCATGAGCAATATTATTTCAACACAATACTAAGTTATAATTCCATTGACAACCTCAGTTCCTCTGTCAGACCTTATCTTTATAATGGTTTGACTCTTTTCATTTTGAACTCTTCTCATCAGCTTTGGTAACTTCTGCAGTGTTTCCTTCTTTTTACACGTGAAAATTGTCCATGTATATATTGAATAATCATCCACCACCACTAAGGTGTATTTCTTTCCACTGATGCTAGCTGGCTCAACATGACCAAATGATCCATATGCAACAGATGCAATATCCTTGTTGAAGAATGATTTGGCTTATCCTTGAAAGATGATTTGATTTGCTTTCTCATCTGGTTTGCATCACAGATGCTTCTTTCTTATATACTGAGTCAGGAAATCCTTCTACAATATGACCCCTTGCAAGCTTGTTGATTGTCTTGAAATTCAGGTGACTCGGCTTCTTGTGCCACAGCCAACTGGATTATGATGTACTCATGGCTAGCAGACATGTGCTTCGTGTAGTAGTTGACAAATCCACTACATATATGTTTTTCTATCTTGTCCCTTGCAACACTATCTCATTTGATTTAGCATCCTTGATCTGGCATACTCCCATGTTGAATCCCACATTGTAGGCTTTGTCACAGAGTTGGCTGATGCTTAATAGATTTAAATTTAGACCTTCAACATATGCAACATCCGTGATCTCCAGTCCATTTTTCTTGATGGATCATGTGCTTTTGATTTCCCCTGGAGCTTCATTTCCTCCAAATATGACTTTTGCACCTTTGATTTCTTTGAATTTTGATAGATTTCTCTTGTTTTCTGTCATATGTCTGGAAAAACCACTATCTATGTACCAGGTTCCTTGGCACTCAGCTGTTTCTTGAACCTGCAATCAAGGAAATTAATTTTTTGGTACCCATACTTGCGTGGGTCCTGGGGGGTTAGTGCTATAAGATGCTCCAACCAACCTATAGTCAGATGATCTGACTCTAAGAGATTGTCATCTATCAGTTCCATAATCATAATACACATTTGCGAATTGCTTGGGGATTTTAGGATCATACAGTTGTCTCTTTTATCTGTATGCTCGTGTGTGTGCTTGAGCATTTGCTTTTACGGGGTAATAGTGGAATTTCGGATGTTGTGCTTGGGTGCATGTGTGTCTTTGATAATAGCTCTTTTGCCTTGGGAATGACCTTTGCTTTGAGGTTGAGGTCTTTGCCACTTTAGCTTGTATCCCATGGTCTTTCTTTGATATTTCACATGATTATTCCAATCGGCTTGGTTTGGATAGATTCAACCATTCCCATCATGTGTATTTCTTTGATGAAATCTCTAGGGCTTTTGGTAGCTTTGTTTAGCTTTTACGAGTATTTTACTGTTAGAGTCTGTGATGGACTTCTCTAAATTTCTTTTAATTGTCCTCTCGGATACTCTCATCGGCTTCTTTCCTTTTCCCTTATATCCAAGGCCGCATGATTGTGATTGTGTTTTGGTGTGAGTGTTGGTGCAACATATGGTGTTTTAGACTTTTGGATTCCCTCATTGCTTGAAGATCCTTTTTCCAAAATCACTTTGAGAGTTTGACTATGCACAAAGGAATTGAATCTTATGTTTGCCTTATCTCCACACTCTTTTTGACTCATTATAAGTTCATCCAATGATTTGGATGCTTTTGTAAATGAGGCAATCACATTTTTAAGATCTTTTTCTCTCTTTTCTGTAGCAGCTAACTCTGCTAAGATCTTGGCATTTGCAGCCTTCAACTTAGTGTTCTCATCAGCAATGTGACTAAGAGTACTCAGCTCTTTAGTCAGCTGTGAGTTTTGGCTTTTAAGCTGACTATTTTCCTCATTTAAAAGTGTGTGTGAGGTTTTAATGTGCTCAAAATCTTTCATCATTTTGCCTAATGAATCATAAAATCTATGGGTGATGAAGTGTGTGTATCACAGTCATTATCACTTGAATCTGAATGAGATTAGTTAGATTGTACCTCATCTTCTTGATCTTGTTCTTTGGCCATGAGGCAGATCATAGCCTTTTCCTCAGTATCACTTGAGTAGTCTGCTTCACTACTATCTGGGTCTGCTGCTTCTTTGCACTTAGTTGGCTCAGCAGTCTCAGCAGCCAACATGGCTTTCTTCTTTTCTTGTCTTCTTTCCCTGAAGACTCTTATTTCTTCTTCATTCCTGTATTTGTTGACTGGTGGATAGGAATAGTCAACAACAAAGTATCCTGGTTGTCTGCAATTCCAACACAGGTTTTCAGCTCTCTGATAGTCAGCTCTTTGATTTTCAGCTCTCTTGGGTGGCCTATCCTCTCTTGCTTTGGAAGGTGTTGAATGTCTCCTGGAGGTCTCTCCCTTGTTTCTTTGGTAGTTCTTGTTAAAGAACTTGTTGAATATTTTAACCATGAGAGCAATTTCCTCCTGGTCAATGGTTTCCTTAGGCTCAGCTTTCTTTCCTTCACTGGCCAACAATGCAGCTCTTGGGTACAACTATTTCTCTTGCTCTTTTCTTCTCAGCTCAAACTCATAGGCTTTGAGGTCTGAGAATAGATCATGATTTGATGTCTTTGAGAGGTCCATTCAGTGTCTCAGGGCCATGACCTTCATTTCCCATTCAGCTGGGAGGGCTCTTAGAATCTTCATGCACATCTCCTTCTGGGTGTATTCTTTCCTAATAGTTGAAAGCTCATTTGTGATTTCTGTGAATCTGGTATCCAGCTGATCCAGACTCTCACCTGCAAGTATTTTAAAATTTTCAAATTTTTGAACAGCAACAGTTAATTTATTCTCTTTAATATGTTCTAATCCTTCACAAATCAGGGTTAGTTTATCCCAGATTTCTTTGGCTGATTTACATGACTTCCCTTTATTGAACATAGCCTTGTCCAATATCTTGTAGATAATATAATTGGCCACATTGTCCAGGTTGTATCTCTTTCTATTTTAATTTGTCCATTCACAGCGAGGTTTATCAACCATGGCTGGTCTAGGCTTTTCTGCAGCATCCTCTCCTTCATCTTGAGGTGTTCTTCGTACAACAATGTTGACTTTGAATATTTGAAATGGCCCATCCTCTATCACAAGCCACATTTCATCGTGTAAAGCTGATAGGTGAGCATGCATACGAATCTTCCAGTCATCAAAATCTTCCACAGTAAACATAGGAATGCGAGTTATATTGGCTTCCATGATAATAACTTTTCTTTTTGAAATGAAAGACTTTGAAAACACAAGTGTTAAACCTTTTGAAAAATATTGAGATCAAGTTCAGTAACCAGTACGGAAGGATCAATGCACCAACCACTCTGATACCACTTGTAGGTCCCAAGGGTGTGGTGTAAGGTTTAGAAGGGCTAAATAAACCTTACCAAAATTTTCACTTTTAGTCCTTTTAAAAGTATTCAACAGAGTTGACTCAAATCAGCTAAGTCCTTGGGGGACAGCTAGGTTGGCTTTCTTCAACTAAGTTACCCACTCGATCAACAGACTTGGCTTAGCTGTTGATAGTATAACTTTGTTGCGTCAGCTAACACTTAACTTTTTAGTTGATTTGGTTTTATACAGCGGAAGACTTAACACCCTTAGTAAATTTTAAGCACGTTTTTAACACTTGTTTTTAGCACTTGTTATTATCAGTTGGATAGCAATTTAACTTATCAAATAGATATAAAAATATGCACGAAAGTAAATCTTTGAAAGTAAATGACACAAGCAGATTTTATAGTGGTCGAGGATGGGATAATTCCTCTAATCCACTCTTCTCCAACTTCGGAGGAATCCACTAAGTAACAGATCGTTACAAAGCGATTCTTGATCTAGAGACAACCTTGATCACACAGATGGCTTCTCCTCATGCGACTTAGCTTCTTCACAAGACAGCGATTACCTTGCTACTTGACTCCCTTCAAGCCTTTGGAATTGATCACACAACCTTCCAACAAACTTGAAACTTCAGTTTTGACCTTGAACCTTGCTACACTCCTTCAAACTTGGAGAGTAGACACCTTTTTGTTCTTGAAACTTTTCCTCTTCAACAGTTGAAGTAATCTTTCCTTCACAATGTGTGTTGGATCGAGTTCCTTCGAGTTTTAGGCTTGAGGAATTTTCTTGATAAGCTTTGAGAATATTGCGAGTTATGCTTGCTTGATAATTGCTTGATTCGTTCGTATATCTTGTGACCTTTTCTCAAATGTTTCCTTAGCCTTTTATAGTGCTCATTTGAAAATTTGTCCATTGAAGAGATGGGCAATTTTCAAATGACACTTGCTTTTCGTTGGCTTGTCTTTTTCGTTGACCCTTCCTCGTATTAAATGACTCTGCAGTTTTACAGGGCTGACACATACTTTAGTGTTTCCCATTGGTTTATTCCTTTTGCATATTTACGGGCCAAACACTTTAAGACACTGGCGACTTGGACTTATTACTATATTGAGTAATTTCCTTGACTTCCTTCCAACGGATCAATATCGATCGTCTTGACTTGATCGCGGCTTTTACCCCTTTGACTTGAGTCTGTTCCAATCATATGGGAATGACTTAACTCAATTCGATCGTTTAGACTTGGATCTTCACCGACTTGATGACACTTCCACATCTTTTACACGCTTGTTCCTCGATCGTGTCCCCTTCAAATCAAGTCTTTGCCTTCCATCTTGACCATACTCGGTGACACACAGTGAGTCTTCATTCTTGTCTTGATTGACTTCTTGTATTTTTGACATAGCCGACTTCACTCAGCGCTTTTTCGTCCTATCTATTACAACATAGAAATACAACGAAAATGGGGTGCCAACTTCCTATTCTAAGTTTTACATGGTATCATCAAAATCTAACAAATAAATTTCCTAACACAATACTACCAAGGCTTCTCATTTTGGAGATATGAAAATCTCTCGAAAATCTCATTTACAAAAGGTTTTATGTGTACCTTCTTTTCCTTCAACCTTATTTTTGTTTCTCAATTAGCTCAATCATCAAATTATGCTTTGCAATTTTCTGTCTTCACATTGTTTCTTGCGGGACATGAAAACCCTGAAGATGATTGGTTAAGTGAACAAAAAGATGGTTTATATATGTTTAAGCCTCGATCCTTTGCTTCTATGGATTCTTCAAATTCATTTGTATGGCACTCAAGCTAGGTCATACATCGGCCTAGCAAAATGGCTTTGATTCCTGATATTTCTGTAAAACATATTGATTTTCATTTTTGTGACATTTGTCACTTTGCTAAACAGAAAAAGATGTCCTCTTCTAAAAGCACTTCTTGTTCTGATGTTGTATTTGATTTGATTCATTGTGACATTTGGGGACCTTTTTCAACTATTTCTTATTCTGGTTTTAAATATTTTCTTACAATAGTTGATGATTTCTCTAGATAAACATGGATATACTTGCTTAAATTCAAGTTTGATACAAAAGCTTGTTTGCAAACCTTTGCCAATATGGTTCTAACTCAATTTCAGAAGAAGAACAATGTTATCAGAACTGGTAATGGTTCTGAGTTTTTTCTAAATGAATTTTACAATTCTAATGGAATTTTGCATCAAGTTAGTTGTTGAAACACCACAACAAAATAGTATTGTTGAACGCAAACATCAATATTTATTACAGGTTGCTAGAGCCTTATTGTTTCAGTCTAAAGTGACTCTTTCTTTTTGGGATGAATGTATCCTCACAGCTGCTCACATAATCAATAGACTTCCCACTCCAATCCTTCACAATAAAACTCCTTTTGAAGTCATGTTTAACGAAATTCCTGATATTCTCACTTTAAAGTATTTGGTTGCCTTGCTTATGTTTCTACTCTTACAACACACATACACAAATTTTAATCATGAGCTTCAAAGTGTGTTTTCATTGGTTACCCTCTTGGTTCAACGGGTTATAAGCTTTATAATCTTCAGTCAAATAAGGTTCTCATATCTAGACATGCATGTCATATTTTGTGAAAATATTTTTCCTTTTCAATCTTATGTTCCAAATTTTGTTTCTAACAACACTCTTATGTTTCTTGTTTCACAAAACATTTCTGATTTTTTAAATCATTCTGATACTACTCCACATGATCAGTCAGTGGAAATTTTGCAAAATATTCCTACACAGACTCCACATAGTCCTACACAAAGTGATCCTTATGACAACTCTGGGACTACACTTCTTATTCCCATTAATCCTGTTACACATGATGCTTCTACTTCACCAATTCTTAGAAGATCATCTAGGTCTAGAACAACCCCTTCTTATCTTCAAGTCTATGACTGTCAAATACCTCCATCTATTCATTCACAAAATTCTTCTCAGACACAAAATTCCTCTCAGACACAAACTTTAGCACAAAGTGTTATTTCTGGTAAACAATATCCAATACAGGAGTTTCTTTCTATTGACAAACCTTCTCACAAGCAAAAGTCTTTTATAACACATATTTCTCAAGTAAAAGAACCTAAAACATATGCTCAAGCCAAAGAAACTAAAGGAATGGCAAGATGCAAGAGAAAAGTGAAATTACAACACTTGAAAAGAATCAAACTTGGGTAATGATCAATTACTGCTAATAAGCATTGTATAGGATGCAAATGGATCTACAAAGTCAAATATAGATCAAATGGATCTACTGAAAGATACAAAGCTCGACTTGTAGCCAAAGGCTACACACAAGGGAAGGGTTAAATTATTTTGATACTTTTTCACCATTGCTAAAATAACTACATAAGAAGATTGTTAATTGCCCTGCAAATTTGCTCAAAGGCTGGTTTTTATACCAATTTGATGTAAATAATGCATTCCTATATGGAGATCTCCATGAAGAAGTCTACATGTTTCCACCTCCGTGGTTATTCACGAGTCAAACGACAAAAAGGTATGCGATTGACAAAGAACCTGTATGGTCTAAAAACAGACATCAAGGCAATGGTTTCAAAAATTGACTTCATGTCTCCTTAGATATGGCTTTAAACAATTAAGTCGACAACTCTCTATTCACTACGTCAAATTTTGATTCCATTACTATTTTTTGTATTTATGTGGATGATATAATTCTAAAGTAGAAATGATATCAATAAAATTGAAGCAATAGAACTTCATTTGGATGAAAATTTCACTATTAAAGATCTTGGCACTCTTAAATACATTTTAGGTTTTGAAGTGGCTAGATCGACTAAAGGTATTCACATATGCCGGAGAAAATATGCATTAGATTTACTCATTGAAACCTGCTTCTTTCTTAGTTCCAAACCTAATACTACTTTTATGGATTGCAAAGTTCAATTCTCAACTACTCGATTCTTCTCCTCTTTGATCCTTCACAATATAGAAGATTAATTGGAAGAATGTTGTATTTGACTATAACTAGACCTGAACCATCTTTTAGCATACAAACTCTAAGCGAATATCTATCCAAACCTACTACCACTCATCTAAGCGAACATAGAGTTCGGAGATATATTAAATCAACTCCGGAAAAGAACTCTTTTATTCATCTGCTTCTTCCTTACATTTGAAAAGTTTTAGCGATGCGGATTAAGCTAGATGTCAAGAAACAAGAAGGAGTGTGAGTGGATTTGCGGTGTTCTTAGGGGACTCTCTCATTTCTGGAAGTCAAAGAAGCGATCTCTTCATCATCGCTCCTCTCTGAAGTGAATACAAAGCAATTGCTCTTATTACTTGTGAGATACAATGGCTCACACACTTCAAGATATGCATATAACACATACACAATCACCGGTTTATCAAACAACAAAAATCGCATATTCTATTTCCACAACTCTTGTCATCATGAAAGAACAAAGTATATCCAATTGGATTGCCACTTTGTCAGGGAAAAGCTCCAAGAAGGCTTATTCAAATAGATATACATTCCCTCAGCTCAACAAACGACTGACATATTCACAAAACTCTACCACCTCACCAATTCAGTTACCTCATTAGCAAGTTGAGCATGCTAAACATTCATGCTCCATTTGGGGAGGAGGGGCGTAAAGACTCTAAAATAGACTCAAATGCATCTTAGTGAATTCAAGGATCATTTGTGTTTCATTTCAAATAGCAGTTAAGTTAGTTTAGTTTCAATTAAGTTAGTTACAAGACTACGGCTCTATTTAAGAAGATGTATCATCTTTTAATCCATTCAGTTCATTTCTTTTGTAATTCTACAAGATTCAATGCCAACTTCTCTCTTTATTCACAAAAATATCCTTCAAAAACCATAATCAAAAGTACTTTTATTTCCAAACATATATCATAACAACAGTTCACACAATTAACTAAATATATTCTCAATTCTCACACAAAAATCAATAAAATTTGAAAATTTATTTTCTAACACTAGAAACTGGAAAATGGACTTGAAAATACATCTATACAAATGTCTTGAATCTGGACCCCTAACCATGTAATCTAACAGGGCCAGGTTTGGCTAGAGTTGATAAAGCATCTCTTTAGTCTAGGGATGGCAAAATGACCCGCCCCGAGACCCGTGGCGGGGCGGGACAGGTCTGAGTATCACCTCCGCCCCGTTCCCGTGCTATGTTTTTATTTTTTAATATATTTAATGTATATTTTACATGTATATTATGCAAAATAATATAGTTTTATGTATTTAATATTATATTTAACATGTATACCCGACAAATTTTATAAAAGAATATGTATGTATAATACAAGATATAATATTAAAAAAATTATTAAAAATATAAAATATAAGATAAAAATATAAAAAAAAAAAATCAACATGGGGCAACCCGCGACCCGTGGCGGGCATACTGTCCCATTGTCATCCCTACTTTAGTCCTACTATATGCCAAAGATTCCCAGAAAATTATGTTAAAAAAAAAAGAGCGTAACCTAACATATGTGTAAATAACCATCATCTTAATCCAGAGTCGTGTTATAGATTAAAATATAATAGAGTTGATAAGCATAAGTTCACATTTTGAAACTCCCACGGTTTATAAGAAAATCTTAAATTTAATAAATAATTAAAATATAAATAATTTTTAAAAGAATGAAAATAAGAAACCTAAGTATTAATTTTGAGGCAGTGTTCAACAATTAACATATAATATATAAAAATTTCTTTTGTTAGGTTAAACCGTGAGTTTTTGTTTTTGTTTTTTTTAATTACCTTGTAAAAACAATAGAGATGAGAAAGGAAGCCACAATGTCCTAAACCAACGTATCGACCTCATTATGATTAAACTTCATTGTTTTTCCATCAACTGGAATTATGCAGAAGAACAACATAGCTCATAAAATGCAAGATGCACTTGAAGAAGCCATAAGAATGTTTTCAACCTGGAAAAAAATTCTTTTTTCTCTCAAAACAAAGATATTCAAACATTAGAAAACTGGTCAGGCCATGGGCAACTGGAGGACAAAGCAGTCTGCTCTTTCTATTTTGCCTGAGGGTGAGATGCTATAAAGTCAACTGCAAGATTGATGGAGTTGATTTTGTCTGCTTCATTGTCTGGAATCTCAAAACCAAACTCTTCTTCAAGAGCCATCACAATTTCCACACTGTCTAAACTATCTAGCCCGAGATCATTCTGGAAATGAGCATTTGGAGTAACCTACAAAACATGTTCAAATATTAAGCAAAGATTAGTATTAGTCAATTAACCTTTGAAAAAAGTTGAGAAAAAATGCAAGAAACATCGCAAATACATTTGTCTGAAATCAACTTTTACCCATTTTTATATATATGAATCCCTTTCATTTATGCCCCCATAAAATCTTTAATTTAGGTAGTTCACAAATAATAAAGGTCAACTATTTTTCAACCAATTTGTTCTACTATGACAGGAAATTGCTCATCTTTGTGTGTGTGTGTGTGCGTTTTATGAAACCAAACAGTATCCACTGCAACACAGTCAAAGTTCGTAACAAATAGTATGTTGCACACCAGAATGAGGTAAAATGGTCTTCAAGGTGCAAGGAAATATGGCGATGTAAAGTCATCAGCAGGGTTAGAAGAAGGCCTCATGCCTGTAGTGGTGTTGGTTGTTTTTTCAGTTGAAGCCATTGAAGAACTTTAACAAAACCGCAGCAAGAAATCTTGATAAAGAATGAGAAAAAAAGAAATTTGCGTGGTGATGAGAAATCACCCTAAACTGATACCATGTTGAATTTGATATCAAGAATCAATAAGAAATCTGTAAAGAAGTACATCAGACTTCACAGCAGAGTTGAGAGATAGAATAAAATTTATTATAGAATTGTAAATCTTAACTTGATATACAGGATGAATGTTAGTCTATTTATACAAACCATTGGAGAGATGTTTAATCTCAGCCTTCTATTTACAATGTGTAATCAATGGTATAGAACATAACTTAACTGAATTATAACTAAAATACCTAACTACCAACTATTTATCTGATTTTGATCCTTGACATACAATTTGATTGTCTGATAAGTTTGGCTGGATAAAAGACCTTAGACGTGTATTCAGCATTTTGGTTGCATCTTGATTATGTCTGTTTTTTCTTAAATATGTCTCTCTTGTATTTGTTTAGTGTGTGTTTAGGTGTTTGGGGAATTTATAGAGTGTTGGAGTTAGTGCTGTTCTGTCAGGTTACTTTATTGTATTATTCAATTGTCTCGTAGACTGATGTTGAACACTCTTATGAAATTGTAAGTACGGAAAATTTGCCGTTTTTAGGTGGTAGTTTGTATTAGAATTTTATGTGCCTCACAAAGTTCTAGGCACAAAATTGATTGTTATTCATGTTGTTCTTTACATGGTAGTTCAAGGATGCCTTGAAATTGGTATCTTGAGCTAAGGTACGATAGTTGAAAAGAAAAATAAAAGATGATGGTAAATGGTTTATGTTCATGTTTTTCGAGGAAAATAGGACCACCTGTTCCTCCTAGTTCTTCCCTCATATTGTTTTCATGTTGGCACCATGCAAACAATCTAGTGCTATCTTGGATACTCAACTCTATATCCAAGGATATTCGCCAAAGTCTCTTATACTTTAACACAGCTCAAGAAGTGTGGGAGGAGCTTAAAATTCGTTATGTACGAAGTGATGGTCCGAGGGTTTTTGATCAAATTCTGTCACAGCCTACTATAACCAATTCAAAACCATCTGGGACGAATACATAAGTTTTAGGCCTGTTGCGAAGTGTTCTTGTGGACAGTGCACTTGTTATGTTTCATCTCTTATGTCAACTATTTAACAATCCGACTCTGTGATAAAATTTCTAGTTGGACTGCATGAGTCATATGCACAAATTCGTAGTCAACTTCTCTTGGTTTCACCATTGCCTTCTTTAGCCAAGGTCTATTCTTTGCTGCTACAAGAGGAGTCACGGAGAGGCCTAAACAACTCTGTTACTACTACTAATCCTATAGAATCTATGGCTATGATGGCAAAACCTTCTAATGGATCAAGATTTGTATATAATAAAGAAAAGAAGAAACCAAGATGTTCTCATTGTGGCTTCACTGGGCACACATTAGACAAATGCTTTCAGATTATAGGCTCTCCACCAGGTTGGAAAAGGCCTAAAGGTCCAAGAATTGCAAAAGACTCTGACAATGCTAATGTTGTGGTTTCTTCTCCTACACAGCCTGATTCTAATGCCTCTGAGCATCCTTTATTTTCACAAGACATGGTGGAACAGTTTCTAGCTTATGCTCAAAGCCAGTCTCTAAAGAATACTCAAGAAGCTCCTCATTCTGCAGCTGCTTCAATCTCAGGCAATATTGTTGCTTGTCATAGTGCTATAACTTCTGATATTAAATGGATTTTAGACACAGGGGCTACAGACCATATGGTATGTAATAAATCCTTTTATCCTCACACTCCCACTCTTGTTTCTATTCTTATTCACCTGCCTAATGGTAGTACAACAATGGCAACACATAGGGGATATTAGAATATCTGATAATCTAGTCTTATATAAAACTCCATGTGTTCCTGCTTTTAATTTTAATCTAGTATATGTCTCTAAGCTGGCAAATTATTCAAATTGTGTTGTACATTTCTTACCCTCACATTGTATATTACAGGATTTGAAAAACAAGATGATGATTGGTTCTGCTAGACAGCAAGGTGGTCTTTATCACCTCCAGCTCCCCTCAGTTGCTGCTTCTATACAAATAGATGTTGCCTTGTGGCATGTTAGGCTAGGACATTTATGAGCTAAAAGATTGTCTATGTTGCCTATTTTTTCTGTTTCTAAAGACAAGTTTGAAACTTGTGATGTATGTCATCTAGCAAAACAAAAGAAATTGCCTTTTCACTGTTTCAGAAGCTATTTTTGATATTGTTCATTGTGATGTTTGGGGTCCGTTTTCTACTATATCTCATAATGGTTTTAAATACTTCCTTACTTTAGTAGATGATCATTCAAGATGTACATGGATATATCTTCTAAAACAAAAATCCGATACTTCTTCATGTTTGGAATCATTTTATAACATGGTTCATACTCAGTTTGAGAAAAGGATCAAAATCATCAGGTCTGATAATGGTACTGAATTCATATTGCCAAATTTTTATAGTTCCAAAGGCATCATTCATCAAACTAGTTGTGTGGAGACTCCACAACAAAATGGTTTAGCAAAAAGGAAACATCAACACTTATTACAAGTTGCTAGAGCATTGTTGTTTCATTCAAAAGTTCCTTTAACTTTTTGGGATGATTGTATACTAACTGTTGCTCATTTGATTAACAGGATCCCTACTCCAATTTTATGTAATTTGTCTCCTTTTGAAAAGCTTTTTGGCAAGAAGCCTAATTATGAGCATCTTAGGATGTTTGGATGCCTTGCTCTTGCATATGCCTCCACTCTTCAAATGCAAAGAACCAAGTTTCAACCTCGATCAAAATGTGTATTCTAAGGGTATTCAATTGGTAGTAAAGGTTACAAATTGTTTGATTTACAAACAAAACAAACTTTTATTTCTAGAAATGTGGAGTTTTGTGAAAATAATTTTCCTTTTCAATCAACTTCTGCTGAAACTACCAGTTTAACTCCAATGTTTACAGATATAAGTACTGATTATCTATTACCTACTTCTGTAAATAATCCACAAATTGTTACTCAAAATGAGATGCCTCAGTCTCATGATACAAAGGACACTCCTCTTAATCCTAGTCCTCCACACAATCCAGCTCCCATTCCACCACATGATCCAGCTCCCATTTCAACAGATACTCAGAATAATGATCAATCTACTAATCTTAGAAGATCTGGTAGAAATAGAGTTGTCCCTCATTATTTGCAAGTTTATGATTGTGCACCCCCACAATTTAGACAGAATTCTTCAAATGCAGCTTATTCCTTGGAAACTAATTATCCTATTTCAGCTTCAATATCCACTGACAAGTTTTCTAACAGCCATAAAGCTTTTACTTCAGATCACAGAACCAAAAACATTTGCACAAGTCAACAAGGTACAAGAATGGAGGGATGCAATGTTAGCAGAAACTCAAGCTCTTGAGAAGAACAATGCATGGACTTTAACTGAACTTCCTCCAAATAAGAATTGTATAGGTTGCAAGTGGGTGTACAAGATCAAATACAAATCAGATGGCTCTTTGGAAAGATACAAGGCAAGACTTGTAGCAAAAGGGTCTTAGACTACTTTGAAACATTTTCTCCTGTAACGAAGATTACTACAATTAGATTAATCTTGGCTTTAGCAGCAATGAAAGGATGGTTTTTGCATCAGTTAGATGTTAATAATGCCTTCCTACATGGAGATTTATATAAAGAGGTATATATGAAACCTCCTCCGGATATTGTGTTCCCACAGAAACATAGTATGTAAGTTGAATAAAAGTTTATATGGCTTAAAGCAAGCATCCAGGCAATGGTTTTAAGCTTCAATCCTGTTTGATATCTTATGGTTTCATACAGTCAAGGTCTAATCATTCTTTATTTGTAAAGTCTAGCACTAATTCAATTACTGTTCTTTGTGTATATGTAGATGATGTGATACTAGCCGGGAACAATATTAAGGAGATACAAGACATAAAAGCACATCTCGCATTCAAAGTTTACCATCAAAGACCTTGGCATTCTCAAATATATTCTGGGAATAGAAGTTGCAAGATCTGAAAAGACATAAGCATATGTCAAAGAAAATATGCCTAAGATGTCCTAACAGAGGATGGGTATCTTGGTTGCAAGCCCACTCCACTCCCATGGACTCTAAACTTGACTTGCATAATAAAGATGCTCTTCCATTAGAAGATTCCTCTGCATAGAAGATTAATTGGCGGATTGCTTTATCTAACAATAACAAGGCCAGCGTTATCCTATAGTATTCAATGTGTAAGTCAATTTATGGCTAATCCTACTACAATTCATCTTGCAGTTTTGCACACAAAGTTAAGAGATACATCAAATCCTCCTCGTGCAAAGGCTATTCTATCCAGTTGATCTACACCAACTCGAAAGGATTCTCGATGCAGATTGGGCTAAGTGCATTGAGACAAGAAGAAGTGGGAGTGGCTATACTATTTACCTTGGTGGTTCACTCATCTCTTGGAAGGCAAAGAAACAACCAGCCGTGAATAGATCATCTGCGCGGAAGCGAATACGGGGCCATTGGCCTTATTACATGTGAACTACATTGGATATCATATCTACTTCAGGACCTACGGCTTCCACAAATGCAACCAAGAATTGTCTACACCGACAAGACGTCAAAGATATTGCATTTCACAAAATGATTGTCACCATGAAAGAACTAAACACATTCAACTAGATCACTTTGTGAGAGAGAGATTTAGCAAGGTCTCATTAAAGTGGTTCATATTCCCGCAACTCAACAATGGTTGATCTTATGACAAAGCCTTTATCTCCTAATATATTTCAAGAAATCATCCTCAAGCTTGACATGATTGACATCCATGCTCCGCTTGTGGGGGTGTCAAGGATCAAAATCGGATAAATAGTTGCTAGTTAGGTATTTTAGTTATAATTCGATTAAGTTAGTTATGTTCTATACCATTGATTACACATTGTAAATAGAAGGTTGAGATTAAACATCTCTCCAATGGTTTGTATAAATAGACTAACATTCATCTTGTAACATCAAGTTAAGATTTACAATTCTATAATAAATTTTCTTCAATCTCTCAACTCTGCTGTGAAGTCTGCTATACTTCTTTACAGATTTCTTATTGATTCTTGATATCAAATTCAACACTGTACAACACTTATGATAAGCATTGCAACTGCCATTCACATTCTCCGACACAATGTAGGATTTTTGACCGTTCACCACTACGATAACAGAAGCAGTACATCTTTTCCAAGAACAAACCCAACGTTGTAGTAAAAGGGTAGTCCTAGTCTCCTAGAAACATAAACCATTATCACTAGTAACCTTAATCCACAGTTATTCATTTCAAATATACCGTAGGTCAACATAGCCATTTTCTTGCATCTACGTAACACACATCGATATACAATCACTTCATGCCTAAAACTTTCCAATGCCAACCAATTTCTAATACAAATCAGCAACGAAAAAAGCAAAACTTCCCCATTGTTCCAACTCTCATACGAGTTTCCTACATCAGTTCATGTAATAATCGAATAATGCAACAAAATAACCTTAGTCGAACAGCATTAACTCCGACAATCTATTAAAGATCCCAACCACGTAAAATATATATTTTTTAGAATTGAATAGAAAACGACGAAATGATAGGGTTACCTTGGAAGGATCAACTTTCTGGAAGTTCTTCACAACACAGAGGACACGATCGGTGACCTCGGATTTGTCGAGGAAGGAGCCCTTGGCTTCTTCGGAGAAGTGGCGTCTGATGAGCTGCGACAAGCCGCCGGCGGTTGCTCTAGGGTTTTGAGGTCGCAGCACAGGGTTTACGTTTATCCTCAGGTACTTAAGCAGGGCATTTCTCGCCGCCATTTGGTGAGAGAAAGAGAGAGAGAAGCTGGGATTTTTCAGTGGAAGCAGTTTCACCAAAATTCGGGGAGATTTTTCTAGTCTCTCATTTTACATTTCAGTATAGCATAATTTCCTCTTCTTTTTTTAACAATAATAATATTAATAATAATGATAATAAATAATATGAAAAATAAGACTGGGAATTAATGAACTCAATTATGTGATTTTCGACTCTATACTGATTTTCTGTAAAAGTATTTAAACAATTTCTTTTTTTTTTCCTGATATAACGGGGGTAGGTGCTTATGCCTGAAAAATTAACCAAGGTACTCGATCCGAGATTGATCACTAAAAATCCATTTAAGTTTGGTTCATTAACATAACAAAGCAAGTTTGGACACATTTTCCATTCAAGAAGATGTAAAGTTCGCCTCTCGAAGTTTGACTCGATTAGTAAAAAAGAATTAAATGTGTGTAAAAATATCAAGCTACTCGAACTCGATTCGTGTACGGCTTAACTAAAGCTCATTCGAGCTCGATTTGATTTATAATCAAATCAAGTTCAAATATAATTTTTGAAGCTCGATTAAAATTCAAACAAGCTGAAACACTGCTATATTCGGCTCGATCCGACTCGTTTACACCCCTAGGGATAGTAGGGAAGGGAACACACGCACTCAGGTGGGATCAAATTCGGGCCAATCACCTTACAACACAAGTCTCTACCACCAGTGCGCAAGGTTGATCCCGTCTTTTAACAAAATTTAAAAGTTGAACTAAAATTATTTTTTGAAGATATAATAAATTATAAATCAAAATATCAAACTATTCAAACTCAAGTACTTACCGTTTGCATATCCGCTCTCGCTCACCCTGTTCGAATCTTAAGTTTTACATTTCTTTAACATTTTACCCATGATTCCATCCACTCATCCCAACTCATTAATAAAAAGGAAAAGCTCCTTCGATTTCAAGTCATTTGATTAATCTAAATTCAAGCATAAAATTTTCAAATCAAGTTGAAAGCTGCCACATTGTTTGCTACCTGTACCTATATTATTTGTGTCAAGTAAACAAAAGTTGATTTTGGCAAGGTGACATCTGCATGTCAAATTCAAATCCAGTTTTTTAAAATTATGTCGAGTGCAAGTGTAATTTAAAAAATATGCAATTTACAAAAAACAAAATTTTTCATAAATAGTACAAACCTCAAGAATAGCTCATACAATTTTCCAGGGGAAAAAAAAAAAAAAAACCCATCATCTTGGCTAATAATAACCTTACATGAGCCACTTTTTCTTGCATCTTGGAGTATTCATATGGACGCAACAATGTAGCACATAACAATCAACCTTACGCCTAAACCTTTTGCCTCACCAATTTCTAATAAAATCTACTACAGAAAAATAGCAAAAATCTCCTATATTGCCAGCCCACCATTCGCAACCTTCCTTATTTGTCTCTTTGCCTTGTCTGGCAAGTTTTTGTATTTCTGAGACACCTTACGTTGAGAGGGTAAAGGTAGTTGTTTTGACTTCATTTTGATTGACTTAACTAATGAAGATAGCTCGTTCCTCTCTTTTCTTTCAGGCAATCCATCAGATGTTACGTTCGACATTGTGCATTGATGCCTGATCACGCACTTCTGACCTATCCATTTGTCCTACATTCTCCGGGTCACCCTTCTTCCCCTTCTGTGTAATCTGCCGAGCATAAGCTGCACTCCTGTAGCAGGAAAAAAAAAAAAAAAAAGGGTCATCATCGAAATCTTGTCAGCAAATAATGGCATCTCCTTGAAGATCAAAACCGAAGTACAGGTACTATCGTTGGAGGGTTTCGTATGTTTGAGTGGAATCTTTCTTGATGAAATGTTCACATTTGTTTCTATATTACAAATTGCACCCTAAACCTCGAGGGGGTGTTTGTTTGGTATAAATAAACCTTAAGGGGGTATTTATAACTTTGAAAGATAATTGGAGGTTTTTGTAATTAGCCTAAACCTAAGGAGTAGCATTTGTAATCCATAAATAATTACTTAATGAAGCACAATACAACGATTTAAGATGTACCTCTTGAATTGAGGGTCAGTGGGATCCAGAGCAAAGAGTGGTGATTTGAATAAAGCTGAAAAACGTGGATCATCATAGTCGACGGTTGGTATTTTCCCCTCATCTGGAACCCCCTTGCCTTTCTTTCCTTTGCTTTTCTTAGGTTTCAAGTTGTAGCCCTTTAAGTTGGCATCTGCTCCCATGTCGTCAGCAGCTAATAACTCGAGCTCTGCTCTGCTTGCTTGTCTTCTTCAGTAGTTTCCTTAACGGAATTTCTCTTTTTGGTGGTTTTAGCTGAAGGCTCTTCAACGAAAAAGTCATCTGGTTGTTCTTCAGGTTCTTGATCAGTATCACCACTACTGCTATCCTCGGACGAATACTTGGACCCGTTTTTGGATGCTTTCTTTTTCTCTTTTCTCTTCCTGAGATAGGCCTCCCAAACAGTTTCTGATTTCTTGTCCTTCTTTTCCAGAATACGTTTGCTTATGTCTTCTAAGCCGGAACTAAAAGTAACCTCCATGTCCTGGTCATTATCCTCTTCATTATCTTCATCTGAGCCATCCCCTGCTGACTGGATCAGAGCGCGGTACTTATCTCGTTTCTGTTTTTTCAAAGATCTGTCTTCCGTGCCATCACCATTATCGTCGTCATCGGTTTCGCTCTCATCAGATGCCAAAACTCTTTCAATTCCAATTCGCAAGCTAAAAAGGAGGAACAAGAATAGGACTATCATAAAATTGTTGGGGTTTTATGTCCGACTATAAATCAAAAATCACAACACATTTCTATGTTAATAGACCCACATACAAACCCATAGATACAGAGCCATACAGCTATGGGGGTGGTAACTACCCCATCTATCCATTCTTCTGCCATTTTTATTATGTTCACTGCCCATGATGCCACTAGGAAGCTAACCATATTAATGCACATGAAAACAGACCTAAAAGAGTTATAACTACAATAAAAACTTTTATAAAATTCACAAATTAGTTTTTGGTTTTAGTTCGGAACATGCAGTACCTCCAAGTTAATTGTTTTTTCCATTTGCAATTATAATTAATACTAATTAGAAGAAATTTACAAGACATCAGTTCGCATACACCCATTGTGAATTCTCCCTGCCCCTTCTGCATGGAAATTATGTTATACATATCATGCAAGGAGATGAATGAACTTGTTTACACAGACAAGCAGGATCACTACATTTCAGAGCAAGGATGACCCGGCAATTGTGAAACATGTGTGAGCCCACTGCATGAGTAGATGTATAACAATCACCATAATGGCAAAAGACCAACCTGATCATCATTGAGTTTTCTCTTTAAGGTCTTTGCACGCTGCGGTTCATCTTCATCCCATGTTAAATGAATGTTGCTGTGTTGCAATGCTCGAGTTTGAAAATCTAAACCCTCATAATCTGCCGGTGCCTAAAAATGCAGAGAGAACAAGAATTATTTAAATCAGTCAGTTTGTAAGATTTATTTTCACGCAACTTTTCTAGTTCAACAAACAAATTGAAAAGCAATGGGTTGCTTGGTATATTGGTGAAGGTCAACCTGAAAAAGCTAATTCAATAGATACGAATTTTGAACCCCCCCCCCTCCCAACAACCAACAAAACAATTAACTGTTTGGATAAACATCAAAAGAATTTGAAACCATATAAAAACAGTTCAGGTGGATACTGAAAGAAACTGATCATGCATATACTTACCATTAGCTATAATAATGGGGACGAAAATGCATTAAATACCTTTTTTCAGGATTATCTTTTGCATGAGATTATTATTAACTAAGCAAACTGTGGCAATTTAAATAGTACAAAATGTAATATTCTTAATTTTTTTATATTTTTAACTCTCTTTCATTAAGCTGCCAAGTTTATTCCAAATATATGAATTGATGATTAGATTGTAAACAAAAGCCAGATTAGGAGTGTGACAATTTTTTTTTTCAGTTTATCTGTCGCCCGGCATTTAAGATTCCTGAAAACAATTTAATAGAAGAAGAAAAATGTGGCACGTGTGCTGATCAAGAGGCAGAAATTACCTCAGTCGCAACATCCCGTGGCTGATGCTTAAAATCCATAGAGTCTGGAATAAATCTTAAATCCAACTTATTTGCTGATCTTTCAAACTCAACTCCGTCGCAACTATTGTAAAGGTAATCTGCTGTAGCACTTGAATCACATTCCACAACAGCATAATAATACCTAAAGCAGAAACATAAAGATGCAATACTGTACAAGTGGTTGACAAGTGTTATGAGAGAGAGAGAGAGAGAGAGAAAGAGAGCAAAGACTTCAAAATATACATCCTTTCAGCAATGAGTCACAATATTTTTCAAGGCTGCAAGACACATCTTCCATGGATTTGTAAAGAAAGGTAGCGATAGAAGAGGAAGACAATCAGGTATTTACTTTTGCTTTTGTACTTTATGTGAGTGAAATAATGACTATATGAATGATGAATCAAAAATTCCATCTAACTTTTTTATCAAATGACATGTGACCAAATGTATACCTTCTTTTTTTGTGTGTGTGTAGAGAGAGCGAGAGACTAGAGTACAATAGTAAATTTCCAAAAACAGGACATCACTAAACTTTTTCGACTGCAGCTAAAAGTAGCTAACAGTAGAACCATTTACATAACTTATCCTTCAAACCAATCCTAAGCCATGTATTAGATAATTACGAAAACATTCAAGAGTACAATTACAGCATTTATCAAAACTTATCCTTTAAATCAATGCTTAGCTACATATTAGATAACTAAGCAAACACTCAAAGAGTACGTAGTTTGTAAAAACCATATGAAAACCAAAAATCCAACAGGCTTGCAGAAAAAGATACCTTAGCCTGCTTAATTCATATGCACGTAGTTTATTGTTATCAATCTCATCATCCTCCCCATCATCATGTTCCTCCTCTTCCTCATCAAATAACCCAACAGGACCACGGACTGCCTCCTCTTCCATGCGCTTGAGTCCAAACTCGGACGGATAGACAGCCACAGACAGAATTTGACCCCCTTTAGGAAGAAATGAACTTAACAAGACATACAAGTCAACAGCCTGCAGAATGAAATAAATTCTCATTGTAAGAGCAATGTAGAGGTGAAATTATGAAAATCATAAATACACAAGGATACTGCATTTGATTACGTATAATCAACTGACTGCAGAATCATGAAATACTTAATGCTGGGTGAGAGTGAGACTCCACAACGATGCAGACACAATTCAACCCTCAATCATCATTGTTGCGGACAATATCAAATGTTCTGCACATTTCATTTGAAATGCTCAAAATCATTTAATTTAAGGATATTATTGAAACGTAAACAGATTTAAATGATAGTCCCAAGTGCATTGCACCAAAAGTGCAATATAATATACTTAAGTACATCAGCTTTCAAAATTACACAATTATTCCCAATATATAGACTATTAAAGCATAACTATACATAAAAAGCACTTGATCACAAGCCTAGTGTACCCAGAAAATTTGACCACTCTTCCTAGCATCACACTAGAAGTCTAATAAAGATTTGAAATGACAATTTAACTCGTTGCTTTCAAAGTTCAATACCAGAACTTGGAACGAGAAAGTGATCAGATAGTGTATTTTCTATTGCCGTTGACCAATGCAATTTCAAACTTAGAGTTAGTGGAGACTCTTTTAACCATTTTTTGGATATCATTATCATTTGATTGTCCCAGCCGCTCCTTTCCACTATTCCAGGCTTTCTCAAAGAGACAACCACGATTTCTAGACCATTCCATGAATCCTCTAAGCTCAATCTAACAATACGATAATTGCACAGATTCTAGATATAACAATGTGCACTAGGAGATAACATAATTTCCACCATAAATTATTAATCATTTTGAGTAAGGACAAGTAATAGAGATCCATTAAAGGAGAACAGTATAATCAGTAATGAAGTTATAACTGGGGAGAAATCTAATGTGTAAGAACTACGAACAAGGCAGCAACATATACAATCTCAAAGAGAAATTCAAAAGGTAAAGAATTTATTATTACTCACCCTCACTTGACTCCAGTCCAAATTCACAACAGCTAGTCTACGTGTTTCTTTATCAATTTCCGGTACATTTTCCTCCTGCAAAGACCACGGGAAACAAAGACTTAGTGAACAATTACAATTCCAAAGTCGTCTTTTTCTTATGGATATAACAATTACGATTTCGTACGACCTGAGAATTGAAAGAAGGAAAAAAGATAGGACAAGGAAAAATTCTGACCGGCTGCATCAAGGTATCTTCCTCCTCGTCATCCATATATTGGTCATCTAAGTCTGAATCTGAATCTGTAGTGCTAGTTGACGATGATTCATCAATACTCTGCCCATCATCGTCATCGTCATCGTCCTCAAGGGCCTCATTTAACTTCTCACTTTCACTTTCCGTCTCATGGCCAATTTGGTCACTTTCAACAGGGAAGTCTCCATCTTCTTTCTCATCAATCGGAGAAACTCCAGTCTCATCTTCTTTTGGTTGAAGACGATAGTAATGTTTAAGAGAGTCAGCAGCTTTGTCTTTGTTCTTAGGTTTGCCTCGCTTGTCCACGGGAGCATTGGAGGAGGTGAAGCTTTTGTCGGTAAATACGCGGCGGAAGCGAGAATCAATCTCCACTTTGGACCGCTTCTTCGGAGCTTCCATGAACCGCGGGTCCGACTGCGCCGACTTGAATCGATCATCGGTTATCCCTTGAAATTCGCCTTCGCCGCCATTGTTCCCCTTTCACCACTCTTCTTGCTACTGTTTTTCTTCATCTTCTTTTGCTTCTTCTTCTCTTCGGAACCCATGGATTAGCTGAGTGGAGGTCGGCGGGTATGTTACGGAGGTGCAGAGTTATACTACCGATTACGAGTGAGGCAGACTGTTTATTAAAAACCTAGACGTTTTAGGACACCTTCAGGGTCGGATCTTCCTTTTCGGGTTGGGCTTGGTTTTGGCAGCCATATCAGTATGAATAAATTCATATTCTCAAGAAAATTTCAATATTTAATGTGTAGTAACAAAACGAATTTTTGTTCAACATTATGGTAAAACTAGATGGGCCCGTGCGACGCACGACTATTCTAATAATGAGTAGAAATGACAAATGGGTCGGTTCGCTTGGCCAAATATAAAAAAGGATAAGGACAAAAATGCCCAACATTTTTAGGTTCTCGGTCCTTTTTCTGGACATTTATATGCTCTCGCCTCTTTTTCTGGACATTTTTATGCTCCCGCCAATATTCCTAGATTTTTTACGTTGTTGTTTCAAGGTTGTTTTCGAACATGTTTCAGCATGTTTCATCTAGTAAAATTTCAGTGAAAACGTCGAAAACGCATAGAAACAATAAAACAACATTAAAAACTATATAGAAACTGTGAAGCCCTCGATTTTTCGAACGTGTATTTATTTTACCTATTGTCTATATACTATTTTGACTACTTTACCGCGTTACTTTGACAGGTAAATAGTAATAATAAATATACTTTCGCATTTTATTTATTACTTGTGACTATGATCCTTTATTATTCTATTTCACATTAACGATCATTTGATTGATCATTATTATTATTTGTGCATTTATTAGTCACCTTAGAATTTTAAAAGACTATTTATTTTAGAGACTTATATCTTATAGAATTAAGAATTTGATTTAGAATAAGTTATCTTCAGACTTATAAGTGATCAAGGAAATCACTATTTATTTTGGAGATTGATATTATTGGTGTAGAAATACCTCTCAATTCTTATACACATACACCTTATATTATATCTCTTGTGTATAATTACACCATATTACAAGCCTTATACACATCATCTTATACTTTAATTTTTTATATTAAATTTCCCCACAATATTCCCACTATCTCCCAATATTCCCCTCAATATTCTCTACACTCTTACATATTCCAATTAGACTGATACTTTGACCACCGAAATTGTCTCCCATGCAAGCTACAATTTAGAAGCCTTAGAACAAACAAAAAAATCCTCCTCCCTACCATCATTGCAATCGGCCATAAGCCTTAGGGGGACACCAAATTTTTGTTTCGTTCGCTCATCCTTCAACTCTCAAGTTACCCAACATCCTCCAACTTCTCTCTAGAAAATCCCCTATCTTTCTTTCTTTCTTCTTCTTCTTAATACTTAAACAAAAAATACAAGAAAACTCTTCCGTCTACCTACAAAATTTCAAAACCTAGGCTAACAAGGTGAGAAATTTTGCATCTTGTTCAATCTTTCTCATTTTCTTCAAGACTTCTTACTTTCTCTAATTTTCTTTTGATTATTTCATTTTTGAGATATACTTAGGAGTTAAGTTGGATTCCTTAAGGATATTTGGACACAAACTTGAAGGACTTTCAAGACATCCTAGAAATCAAGATATCAAGGTAAGAAATTGGGTTTGTAGCTTTTTTCTTTCTCCCCCCTAAAAATTCGAAAATTTGATTTCTCTATTTTTAATTTTGGAGGTTTAGGGGCTGACCTTGAGGGATTTGTTTGAGGGTGATCAAGCTATATTTTTTTAGAGACCTCCAATTTGACTACAATTCCAACTACTCAAGGTAAGGGCGGTTTTGCCAACTTCTTCACCTCTTTCTTTTTCTTCTTAATTTTAACTCCATTTTCTAACTCCTTTTTTTTTTCTTGACTTAGGGGCTGACCTAAGTGAGTTCATACTCAAAGTTGTGAAATTTATCCTTTTATTTCACAACAATTCAATTTTTAAGGTGGGTGGAAAAATCCTTTCAACTTCTAGATGTTTTCTTTAAAATGCATGTAGTATTTATTTCTTGAGAGCTTGATATATATATATATATATATATTATGTATTGCATGTTGATTTCAAGTATTGAGTTGTAAAAATTCTCAAGTGTTGCTCAAAAATGCTATTTATTACAATTTAGGCGCATGCATGTACATTTTAATGCTTTATTTGATGAATTATTGGATGAGATATATATGCATGTTTATTATTCTTGATATCCATGTTTTATTTGACTTAAAACTGGAAAAGTCGAGCATAATTGATTAAAACTGAATTTTTCGACTTAAAATGCAAAAATGGCAAATTGGTGGACTTAATTGCAAGAAAATAAAACTTAAGGGATTCCTCTGTAATTTTCGAATTTTGGGACTGTACTCAGGTTCAAAAACTATATTTTGACATTTTAATAAAGTTTTAAGAGTTTGGAGATAAATAAAATCAACCCTTAAAAGCCCAAGGACTAAATTGCAAGATTTTAGAAGTTTAAGGGCTAATTTGCAAATTTCAAAATTGTTCCATCCCCACCTTTTAAAATTTAAAATTTTAATTCTTAAGGGACTGGAAATAACATATTTTAAAAGTATTCCAAAAATCCAAGTGTTTAGAGCTTGGAAAGTAATTCTATAAAAATTGAGGGACCAAATTGTAAAAGATTGAACTTGAGGACCAAAATGAAATTTCCAGGACTTATACAGTCCATGTACTTGGAAATACACTTTTAACTATAACCTTACGATATTTTGAACCCAAGGTTCAAATTTCATAATAATCGGACCCCTAAAAGTCTTAAAGGCAATTATTTAAAAATTGGACAAAAATGAGATTTTCAAAAGTTAAGGGACCTATAATTATTCCTTTTTAAAACTGCTTTAGTCTCAATATTCCACTGACCTTAGTGACATTTTTCAATTGGAATCGCATTAGAAGCCCTTCCGTTTTGTGAGATCCGATTATTTTAAACTCGGGGTCCAAAATGACAATGTTAACAAATTTAGGACCAATATGAGAATTTTATAAAAACTCGACCCCAAAACTTTAAAAACCTGAATTTCTGAATAATTTAGAGCATTTAGGACTTGACCTTATAATTTTTCGAGGTCGAGACAAAAACCTATTCAACTTTTTTTTCTCTTAAAAGGCACCCAATATGGGAGAGGGATTGAGGCAATGATCCCTAACCTGTATATTAAATGCTATAAGATGCATACAATTGTGTGTAACAAGTCTCAGATCAAAGTATCAAAGAAATTAACTTCTATGTCTAAATCTAAATGAGGGAAGCTCAATTTGATCAAGTCTAACTAAACCTCTTACATTCCTGGGAACATTAATATCAGAAAAATAAACCATATTCACAGTAGATCTTCCCATCTTTGCTAAGAGATCTGCCACTTGATTAGCCTCTCTGTGGGTATGTTGAAGTGTGAAAGGTCTCCTCATAAGCAGATTTTTAATTCTTGAAATGCTATGCCTGAGTGTCCACTGCCCTGGGAGGTTGTTGGTGATGGTGTTGACTAGAATATAGGAATCAGACTCAATAATGATGTTGGATCCATATGATTCGGGAAGATGTGTGAGAGCAACTTCCAATGCTGTGAATTCAATTTCTAGACAATTGGAACAAGTGGCAGCTTGGATGAAAGCCCATAGAATATTGCCATTCCAATCTCTGAGAACCACCAATACCTGCACAGTTAGGACTATGGAAGGAACCATCAATGTTAACCTTTAACCAGTTAACAGGTGGTCTCTTCCATAGGACTGGACAAGGATGTTTAGTAGCCAACATTCTGAAATTAATTCCAAGCTGATTAGCCACATGAAAATACCCGTGCCAATGAGACTTCTGAAATAATTTACTCTTAGAGAGAAGGTGCAAATGAGCTTCAACTTTCCATATGATTCTTTTAAAATTGAAACATTCATCCTCATGCTTGCAACTGTTTCTTTCTTTCCAAGTGTACCACAAAATTAAGCAAGGAAGAAGAAAAGAAATGTGTGCTTTGTGTGTGTATGGTGTAATATTCTTCCATGCAGAAAGGAAAAGGTGTATGTGCTCAGTGTGTGGAACATTAAATCCAATCCACCCTGAAAAATGGGTCCACACTTTATGAATGAGATTGTTGGAGAGGAAGAGGTGAGAGAGAGTTTCAACCCGATTTCCAGCATCATGTGAGCAACACCAACATTTGGATGCAAGGGCAATACCTCTGGTTTGAATCTTTGTGTCCACAGGGAGCCTATTGAGGGCCAGTCTCCAAAGAAAAATTGAGATAGATGGAGTAAGGAGAGGGTTCCAAAAGCTGGTGAAAAGAGAGTTTTGAGCCAATGGAGTTTTGACAACACCCCAAGCAGAGGAGAGGGAGAATTGGCCATTAGAGGCTGGTTTCCATCTCATAGAATCACCCTGCCCTTGGAACAATGGAATTTGTGCAATTTTTAAAGCCCAAGGGGTTCCCACAACATTAACTAATCTATCAAAATCCCAGTTACCATTATACATGAAATAATCCACAGCAATATTCTCCAGGCTAGATTTATCAATTTGAATTAAATCATACAGTGGATTATCATCAAACCAAGTATCATGCCAAAAGCTGATTTTACAAACACCAATAGACCAAGCGTTATGGGCTTAATAAGTTAAAAACTTATTCAACTTTTAACCCCTAAAGTATTAGTTTTTACAAAATATTAATTGTAAATTTTTCTTTTAACAAGGACCTAACTCAAATTATTTTCTTTCAAGAATAGTGTCACGCCCCAAACGGGACGCAACGACGATCCACAACTTAAATACAAATAAACCAACAGTCTAGACGAATATCAATGAAAACCCAAAGAAACAGTCGAATAGCAAAAATAAAATAAAATAACATAGGTACAAATTACAACTTACAGTCCCACAATTATCCGAATTACATCCCCGAAAATCAACTAAAGATAACAACTTAATAGTCAAAGGGTCCTACGCCCTTCAGTTACAGACCGGAATGAAAAGAAAATAAAAGAGTCCAACAACAATAACAAAAAACGAGTCCATCAACAACAACAACAGGTAGTGAGTCCAACAGACGGGGTACAAGGGCTCAATCCGTAGTCGGTTCGGCATCTTCAACGAAGTCCTCATCTAAAGGTTAGAAAACAGGAGGGGATGAGACAGAAATCTCAGTGGATGGGGTGATCGTGTGCAAGTGTGGCGCAATATATAGTTAATGCGAAAAACAGTTTATATGAAAATGTGATATATGATGCATGAATTCACACACAGTCTACAAGCGTCGTGATAAAATATTTAAGTAATATGCCTATACAGTTTAAGAAAACAGTTTGTGGTCACACAAGCACTATGTGATTCAGGCAAGATAGGTAGGATTGTGTACGGAATGTAATGCCAATCCTATGCAAGACAATAATGGTTGCGTCGGTTTGTAGCGCCAACCAATGCAATACAAGTAAGCGGTTGCGTGCGGATTTATAAGCACCAACCAAACGGGTCCGATTAACTCCGAATCGTGTGGATCGGAAATGATTCCTTCGTTCTTCCTTGTAACTCCCGAGCAAGATGATCCAAGACTGCTGTCACCTTATCGCTCCATAGGCAAAGACAAAATCCATAACGGAGCTAGCAAGGCTCGGTTTGTCATAATCATGATTATACCTCAAGTACTACGACCCGCTTCCCTTGGACAAACTCCGTCCCTCGCTTGGGGATTAGGGCGATGGGGCCGAAAGAGTGGAATAGCGGTCAGCCGCCTTCCATCCCGACGTATCCATTCCGACTGTGAGCTCGACACACCAAGTTGACTCGAAGAAAGTAAATACAAGTTCGTAGTCAACCGGCAATCGAGTATTATTGATTCAGGGGAAGCGATTCAGAAAATTTTCAAAATCACGAGTGGTAATTATGGCGTTGGTGGGGTTATTTGGATGAAGATGATTATCGGAAGGATAAGCAATCTTCGATATCTTGAAAATTAGGTGGAACATAAGTTCCGTCATAGTTTCAAAATCGTAAGACGAGGAAGTCGCTCCGCGATCGGGTATTAATCGGTCAAGACGATCCGATAAGTCAAAGGGTTTTTGAGAAAATAAAATATTTTAATTAATAATTAAAGTCAGAGGGTCCAGGGCTTGTTTTAGTAAAAGGAAAATAATTTGATTTAGGTCCTTGATAAAAGAAAATTTACTGGTTTTATCATGATTTTGATGATTTTGTTTTTATACCAAAACAATGTTTTAAAAGGTTGTCCAAATACTCCTAAATGATTTAAATTGGTTTTAATATTTTCCGAGTATTTCCTCAAGTTTATTTTCGACCATATTGGACAACACATTTAAGGATTTTATGTCAATGGGTTTTTACATTGAAACTATGTTTCTAAATGTTGTCATAATACTCCCGACCTCGGTCTAAAATGTTTTCACTATTTTTCTGAGTATTTCTTGAAGTTTATTTCGATATAAAATTGACAACACTTTGGTTTTGAGGTCAACCTATGCCGTATAGGGCAACCCATACCGAAAGTTGAGGAAAAACAGAAAACTTCATGTTTGCAGAAATGGTCGCGGCAACCGTCGCCCTATAGAACTGGTGCCGTCAACCGATCGCCCGAATTGGGCGACCTGCACTGGAGCAAAAATTGAAATGCGTTTTCTTCTTCAAACCCATTAGAGGGACCGGTTGAGGCGTAGTCGATCGGCCGGTGCACGCGCACGCCGTCATCCGCCTGTGTAAATGTTGATATGATTATTTCTAACTCTATTTCGTGATGCGGCCCGCTTCTTAAGTTTGACAAGAAAAATGTAAATTGTATGTGAGACATCTTTTCCTTAATTTGTGGGATTGATTTCTATGACTCTTTTCTTCAATTGTCTTGCAATTTTAAGAATTCATGTCCCCAAGAGGAGCCTATCATGTACAAGACATCTTCTATAAATAGAGGAAGAATTGAAGCAACACAATAAGAGAGAAACTACAACACAACAAGATACACTCAAGAATACACTTGTTCCTACTTTGTCTTATTTCTTTGTTGTAATTTGCCTAGCTATTCACTTTCACATCTTTGAGGTCTAGGGCTATTCTTGATTACACTTGCACTCTATTGTTATTATCAATTATCGAGTTGTAATCTTGAATTTGGGTAATCATTCAACACAAGATATCCTTGTGGAGTGTTCTTGTGGTAAGAACACACTTGGGTGATCTAGGTAAAGGTGTAAGAAGATTGTGGTAATCTTCTTTGCTGAGGTGTTGAAGAGTGTGGTGCTTCTTGAGGTTGAAGATTATGGTAATCTTCACAGGTACCGCTTTGGAGATTGTGGTAATCTTGAAAGTGGAGATTGTGGTAATCTCCAAAGGTGGTGTTGAAGAAGAGTGTGGTGCTCTCTTCCAAGCTGTAAGTTGAATTTGTATTAATTTTGGTAATTAATAAAATTCTTTTCTTTTTTTGAAATCCATCCCTGAGATACAAAGGGGTGGTAGAGGATTAGGGCCCTGTTGGGTTGAACCTCTTTAAATCGACGTGTGTTGTTTACATTCCGCACCTTATTATTATCTTTGAGCATTCATTTGAAAAAGAGGGTGAAATCGAAAAGATGGAGATAATTGCCTTTAAGGCTTTTAGGGGTCAATTGTTATGAAATTTGAACCTTGGGTCCAAAATATAATTAAGTTATAGTTAATTAGTATTTCCAGTGCATGGGCCGCATAAGTCCCTGAAATTTCATTCGGGTCCTCAATTTTAATCTTTTTACAATTTGGTCCCTCAATTTTAGTAAAATTACTTTCCAAGCTCTAAACACTGGATTTTTGAATACATTTAAAATATGTCATTTCCAGTCCTTTAAGAGTGAAAATTTCAAATTTTTAAAGTAAGGTCTCTGTCTGATTTCGAAATTGCAAAGTAGCCCTTAAACTCCTAAAATTTTACAATCTAGTAATATTCATTATTAAGTTGTAATCTTGATTTTTGGTTATCATTCAAACACAAGATATCCTTGTGAGTGTTCTTGTGGTAAGAGCACACTGGATGATCTAGGTGATAGGTGCAAGAAGATTGGGGTGATCTTCTTATCGAGGTGTTGAAGAATTTGGTATTCTTCAGGTTGAAGATCGTGGGTAATCTTCACAAGGTGCCATTGAACGAAGATTGTGGTAATCTTGAAAGGGAGATTGTGGTAATCTCGAAAGTGGTGTTGAAGAAGAGTGTGGTGCTCTTCAGGTGTTGTAAGTTGAATTTGTATTAATTTTGGTAATTAATAAAATTCTTTTTCTTTTCGAAATCCATCCCGGATATACTTTGGGGTGGTAGAGATTAGCCCTAGGTGGGTTGAACCTCTTTAAAATCGACGTGTGTTGTTTACATTCCAAGCACCTTTATTATTGTCTTTGAGCATTTGGTTCGAAAAAGAGGGCGAAATCGAAAAGATGGAGATAATCTATTCACCCCCCCTCTAGATTATCGTAGTCGCTTGACTTACAAGTGGTATCGAGCCAAACTCTTTGGCAAGCTCGTTTCACATCGCGAGTGAAGAGAAACGATCGTCGATTTAACGAAGCTCATCTTTCCTAAGCACCTCCACCACCAAGCCACCTCGGTTTGATTCCAAAAATTTTACATTTTGGAAAGAAAGAATGGAATGCTATTTACAAGGTTGCGGGTTCGACATTTGGAACACCGTTATTAATGGAAAATCCATTTCGATGAAAGATACACCACACACCTCAAAAGGCTTCAAAAAGCTCAATGATGAAGAGAAAAATCATCTCCTTAAATGGTAAAGCTCTTAATATTTTACATTGTTCACTTACCACTTTGAATTTGATCATGTTGTAGGTATTCGATCGGCACATGAAGTATGGCAAAATTAGAAGCCATCTGGGAAGTATATGCAAATGAAAGGAGCAACTCAAAAGCATCTACTTCCGCAAATGGATACAACATCAAATCCAACAACATGGGATAAGCCTTCTACAACCTCCCATGATGAAGAAGTTGAACAATGCCTCATAGGCATCGAAGAAGAAAACGAGGTAAGTTCTAAACCCTCTACTTCCTATGATAATGATTATAGTGATTTGCAAAATGATTATGATGAACTTCAAAATGAATTCCAAAGCTTGCTTGTTAAATACAAAAATTTGAAAAGGAATTCAATGTTTTGAAAAATGAAAAGGATTGTTTATTTACTTCCTATGAATCACTATCATGTGCTCACACCACCACACTTGACAAGGTTAGAAATCTTGAAAAAGAAAATAGTACTCTTGTTGAGGATATTAATTGCATGAAAGGATTTATCAAAAATCCAACTTGAGTACCGATGAAATTGTTGATTATTGTGATAATTCGAAACTAGAACTTGATCATAAGTTTAATGTTGTCAATCATATGAAAAAGAATCAAGTCTCTAAGATGTTGGTCATTATGCTCCTAGAATTATTACATGCTTTTATTGCGGTAAAAAAGGTCATACTTAAATACTTGTCAGGCTAGAAATAGCTCTAATTATTGTTGGAGACCTAAAAGTCTCAAGACTAATCCCAAAGGACCCAAACACATGAGGGTACCACAAAAAATGTCATATTAGGTATTGAAATAATGATCGAAGAAAATTTATACCGCCAGAAGACATCAAATGACCGTTTCATTTGATCAAAGAAGGAGAAACTATTTTCGACAAAGCCAATTTCAAGAAGAGGATATAATCAAAAATGGGAAGAACACAATCCTTGAAAATGGCAAAGACATCATCAACAAGATGATTTTCAAAGAAGAAGAGACTATCAACAATGGGAAGGCAACAAACTTTGGAAATGGAGTAATCAAAGAAGTCATCATCAACAAAGTGACTTCTCGAGGGAAAGATATCATCAACAATGGGAACGGCACAACCCATGGAAATGGCGTAATTGGTAAACCGTATCTCCCATTTAAAATATGCATTTTATCTAGTTAGTATGCATGTTTTTATTTGTGCCTATATTGCAAATGAGTTTTCAAGTATTTATTTTGTTAATTAAGGTCTTCAATATATATTTGTGCTTTTAAAATTTTTTTGAAAAAGAAGACCTCATATGATGTTTTTAAAACTCTTGTGCATTTTGGTAGACTAGAGTGTGTTATCATCTCCCATGGATTTTATGGCATGAGCTTACTTGTGATATCTCTTAGCCTACACTTCTATCATTATGATTTGTGCTAGATTTGTTTTAAGAATTGTGTAGATTTACATATTTTCACAAATGGCCATTTACGTCATTATTTGTCAAGAAGAAGCATAAATTATCGAGGTATGTTTACTTGTGTTATTCTTACTCTTATAGACTCGATATATGTATTGCCATGTGCCTATGTGCTTGTTTTTCATAAGTATTTCATACAAGTGCCATTAAGAGGATTTTTAGATTTTTTTAAAAGGCACTATTCGATATTTGATTGCACATATTTGCGTTGTCAACTCTTGTTCAAATACTTCTTTTTAAATAAGATCTCAACTATATGCTATCGGATTTTCAAATTTCAAAAGAGACCTTTTATAGCTTTCTTAAACTTATTTGATCTTGCATGATTTATTAGACTCTTGATGATATTCTAAATGCCTAGTATGTGTTCCTTGCTTCATGGTCTATATATATGTAGTGTATATTTCTACTATGCTCTTATGCAAGATATTTTGTGATTAATGATTGAGGCATGTTTTTACACTTGGCTATTTTTCTCGATTATATAAACGATGCCGTTAATGAGTTTGTTAAGTTGTGTAGATGAGAAGTACTCCAAATATTAGTTACCTCAAAATATTTGGATGTAAATGTTCTATTGTAACACCTTAGACAAATTGGATGCCCTATGATGATAGTAATGAAGTAGACAAAAAGGGTATTCCTAACAAACTCGATGACCAAGGCAACATTGGGTCGAACTAAAGCGAGTTAGTAGCTCAAAGGTATTTTCAAGAAGAAGGTAATTGATTTGATGTAACATTTGCACTCATAAAGATATTTAGTAGCTATTTGCATATTACTTACTCATTCTTGTTTTAATAAAATTTCAAGCTTTACAAAACGGATGTTTAATCCAATTTTCTCAATGGTTTTATTCTAAAGTAGTCTATGTAAAACAACCTCCGGGGTTTAAAATTTTTCTAGGCCAAATTTTTTAAGGCCTTGTATGGTTTAAAACAAATACCCCGTATGGTATGATAGACTTAGCTATTTTTTTAAATGATTCTACAAAAGGTAAAGTTGATACTACTCTCTTTGCTTGTGAAAAGGGCAAGATTTTTTAAACTTGTGCATATTTATGAGAATATTTTTGGTGCTACTAATGAATATTTGTGCAAGATATTTTTCTAAGTTGATACTAGGTGAACTCGAGATGAGCTTGATGGGGAGCTCAATTTATTGCTTGACTTCAAATTATTCAATGCCAAGAAGATGGTTATATTTCAAAAGAACTCTTGAAAGAGTTAGACATTCAAGAAAGAAGAACTATCTCAACCTCTATGGCTAAATATTGACAAAGGTTGAGAAAGGCATGTCGGTTGACAAACAAATTCGAGGAAGTATGTTTTCCTCAGATTATTTCTATAGACTAGACATTCTATATGCCTTATGTCTATATGCTCGACTTCAAAAATTATCCCAACGAATCTCATTAAAGTGCCGTTAAAAGTAAATTTTCAAATATTTGAAAGGCACTTCTTCTTATGACTTGTTGTATCCAAAGCTTTAAAATGTTCTTATTTTTCGGGATAACAAGTCCTGAAAATTATTCAAAATATAGTTCGTCATAATCGAACTAAACATATTAAGATTCGATATATTTTTTAAGGGATTGTGATTTTTAACAAAAACTTGAGATGTGTTTAATTTCGCCTCAAGGATAACTTCGCGGACTTTTGATCGTTAACTCACGAGTATTTCACCTCATTTCGAGCTTGATCATGACATAACGTATATCAATGAGGTCTACGCTTGTATTTTGCACGTTTTAAAACTTAAAAAGCGAAAACCGGATTTTTGGTTGAAAATTGGATTTTGGAAAAACTAATGCAAAATTTTGGGTTGAAGTAGGGCAACCGTGCCCTCAACGTCGACCGTCGCCCTCGGCCTCGACCTCGCCTAGGCTATAATTTGGATTAAAATGGTTCTGTCTTGACATTAAATCACTTTGACACATTTTGGCCATTTTTCGTCCCTTTGCAAATTCACACAATTCACTTCAAATGAGTTTTGATGCATGAATTATATATTTTGGGGATTATCTAGCTAAACTATCATCATCATTGCTCGTCTTTTACCGATTGAATGGTAAGAATTTCACTATCTTTAGCTCAATCAATTGAACCATGAGTTTGTGGCTTATATGTATTTTTCTTGATGTAATTCATATATGTTTGTGATGAGCTTATTGATTGTCGATGAATGATATTTGTTAAATTGTATTTGGTGATGAAAACTTGGCTTGATTTCACTTTACAAGGGCTATATATAACTTTTTCTATTTTGGACGCCCGCTGTTGTTCGACAAAACGTTTCAATGAAAAATTCATCACCCACATGACTCTCTCGATTTCAAAAGTCTCATATATTTATAGAGATCATGTTTTTGCAAATCAAATGATTTTCATAAGCTTCTACAAGTCGCTAACACTCTTCTATTTGGTTTAAAAGCTTCAATGTTCAAACGGCTCGAACATCGGTTTACTTGTGCACTTTGATAAGAATATATGATGTATTTATCGTGGCTAACATTCTTTTTGATGATTCCAAAGGGGGAGAAATGTTATAAGCTCTTTAGCTCAAAGAAGCTAAGATAAGCTTAACTAATAGAAGCTATAAGCTATGGCTTCCTAAAGCCATAAGTTGTGTATAATTCTTAGTCCATTGGTTGTAGTATGGACGTATATATTGTTTTCTAATGATGTCTCTTTTGACAGAGGAGCTTTTAAGTTATTGATACTTAAGCTCAATATCGAAAAGTAAGATTTTAGCTTATGGTTAAATTCTTCCATATTACTCTTGTTGTGCATGTTGATAGGGGAGCATTTGCTATATGTTTTTGAATATCTCTACTCCCATCCTTGTGTTTTTTATTGCATGGAATGTTTACTCACAATGGATAGTTCTCTTTAACCGTAAAATTGTTTTGTTTTCAAAATCGAACTCAAATTAAAATTGTTTTGGTTTGTAATCATCAAAAAGGAGATTGTTTGATAAATGGTTTTATCATGATTTTGATGATTTTGTTTTTATACCAAAACAATGTTTTTAAGGTTGTCCAAATACTCCTAAATGATTTAAATTGGTTTTAATATTTTCCTATATTTCCTCAAGTTTATTTTCACCATATTGAACAAACATTTTAAGGATTTTATGTCAACGGTTTTTACATTGAAACTATGTTTCTAAATGTTGTCATAATACTCCCGATCGGTCTAAATGTTTTCACTATTTTTCTGGAGTATTTCTTGAAGTTTATTTTCTATATAAAATCGACAACACTTTGGTTTCAGGTCAATCCTTGGCCGCCGTATAGGGCAACCCGTACACGAAGTTGAGGGAAATGTAAAACTTCATGTTGCGGAAAATGGTTGAGAGCAACTCTGGTCCGCCTATGTATAAATCAGGCCGTCGACCGATGGCCGACCCCTTGGGCGGCCGTGACTGGAGCAAAAATTGAAATGTAACGTTTTCTTTTTCCAAACCCATTAGAGGGGACCTATTGAGGCATGTCACGGCCGAGGCCACGCCGACCACGCCTGTAAAAATGTTGATATGATTATTTCTAACTCTCTATTTCTCGTGATGCATCGTCGCCTTAAGTTTGACAAAAAAATGTAAATTGTAGCGGCAGACATCTTTTTCCTTAATTTGTAAGGGATTGATTTCTAACAACTTCTTTTCTCTTCAATTGTCTTTAATTTTTTACAGACCATGTCCCCAAGAGAGCCTATCATGTACAAGACATCTTCTATAAATAGAGGAAGAATTGAAGCAACACAATAAGAGAGAAAACTACAACACAAAAGATACACTCAAGAATACACTTGTTCCTACTTTGCCTTATTTCTTGCTGTAATTTGCCTAGCTATTCACTTTCACATCTCTTTGAGGTCAGCCTATTCTTGATTACACTCGCACTCTATCAGATTATCAATTATCGAAGTTGTAATCTTGAATTGGGTAATCATTCAACACAAGATATCCTCGTAGGAGTGTTCTTGTGGTAAGAAACACTTAGGTGATCTAGGTGTTAGGTGTAAGAACATTGTGGTAATCTTGCTTGTTGAGGTGTTGAAGAGTGTGGTGCTCTTCAAGGTTGAAGATTGTGGTAATCTTCACAGGTGCCGTTTCGAGACGTGGTAATCTTGAAAGGTGTAGTAATCTCCAAAGTGGTGTTGAAGAAGAGCGTAGTGGCTCTTCGCGTGTTGTAAGTTGAATTTGTATTACTTTTAGTGATTAATAAAATTCTTTTTCTTTTCAAATCCATCCGGAGATCTTTGGAGTGGTAGAAATTGTTGAACCTCTTTAAATCGACGTGTATTTATTTACATTCCGCACCTTATTATTATCTTTGAAGCATTCAATTTGAAAAAGAAGGTAGAATCGAAAGATGGAATAATCGCTTTAAGGCTTTTAGTGGGTTCAATTGTTATGAAATTTGAACCTTGGGTCCAAAATATAATTAAGTTATAGTTAATTAGTATTTCCAGGCATGGGCTGCATAAGTCCTGAAATTTCATTTGGGTCCTCAATTTTTAATCTTTACAATCTCGGTCCTCAATTTTAGTAAAATTACTTTCCAGAAGCTCTAAACACTGATTTTTGGAATACATTTAAAATATGTCATTTCCAGTCCTTTAAGAGTGAAAATTTCAAATTTTTAAAGTAAGGTCTGGTACAGTTTCAGAAATACCAAAGTAGCCCTGAAATTTCTAAAATTTTACAATCTAGTCCTTGGGCTTTTTAAAGGTTGATTTTATTTATCTTAAAACTCATAAACTTTATTAAAATGTCCAAAAGTCTTTTTTGAACCTGAGTACAGTCCCAAAAATCCGGAAATTTGCAGAGGGTCCTTAAGTTTTTGTTTTCTTGCAATTTTAGTCCACCAACTTTCCATTTTTGCATTTTTAAGTCCAAAATTGAAATTTCAATTATGCTCGACTTTTGTCCAGGTTATAAGTAATCCAAAACATGGATTTCAGAGATCATACACATACATGTCCAATTCATACAAGAATTCATCAAATAAACATTAAATTGTACATGCATGCACCTAAATTTCAATAATTAGCATTTTTGAGCAACACTTGAGAAAATTCATAACTTGATACATAAAATTAACATGCAATATAAAAAATATACATATCTCAAGTGCTCATGATCAAAAACACTACATGCATTTAACAAAAGCACTCTAGAAAGTTGAAAGGATTTTCCACCCACCTTAAACTTGGAAAATTGTGAAATAAAAAGGATAATTTCACAACTTTGTATGAGGTCACTTAGGTCAGCCCCTAAGTCAAGAAATATCAAAAATTTGGAGTTAGAAAAATGAGTGAAAAATTAAGAACAAAATAGAAGAAGATAAGAAAATTGGAAATACTACACTTTACCTTGTGTAGTAGGTGATTTGAAACTAGTTGGGAGCTTCAAATTTGGGATTTTTGGTTCAACTCCAAAATCACCTAAGGTCAGCCCTATTTCTCAAAAATGAAAAAGGTGTTAAAATTTGAAAAAAAATAAGGGAGAAAGAAGAAAAGGAGGGTTGGGTTCAAATCTTACCCTTTTAGTCAATTTCTCTAACACTTATTCTTCAAGTCTTCTAAAAATTCACAACATGCATGCATGTCTTCAGAGTAGTCTTCTAAGTACCTCAAAATCCAAAAATTTAAACTTAAATTAAGAGGTGAAAGGATGTAGCTAGATGATATCAATATAAGATGAAGACAAATTATTACCTTGTGAGCTACACTTATTTGAATTTTGCCAGAGGTTAGAGAAATTTCTTGTATTTTTGTTAAGTATGAAGAAGAGAAAAGGAGAAAAAGAAAGAAGGATAGGGATTTCTAGAGAGAAGTTGGAAAAATTGCAAGATAGATAAGTGTTGGTGTAAAAATTGAACCAAGTCTTGTAATTTTTGGCCTAATGGCCGTGTAGTGTGTGAGAGGAGAGAGAAAAAATTTCAAGTCTTGTGTTTGTGTTACTTGCATGGGAGACAAGAATGTAGTCAAGGTATGGGTATAACAAGACTTGTATGGTGTTTGGTGAAGGATATTTGAATGGATTAATTAAATGTGAGTGGGAATATGTTGGGGATTTTAATGATATAAAATTATAGTATAAGATGATGTGTATAATGTTTGAATTAATGGTGTAATTATACACAAGATGACTACATAAGGTGTATATGTACAAGATTTGAGATATTTCTACACGAAAATTATCCTCATTCGTCACCTAGGGGCATTGTGGTAATTCCATATTTTTGGTCCCCAAATTTGATGATAATAGATGAATAATATCAATCTCCAAAATAATTAGTGATTTCCTTGATCACTTATAAGTCTACATGATCAAGTTATACTAAATCAAATTCTTAATTCTATAAGGTAAAAGTCTACAAATAAATAGTCTCTTAAAATTCTAAGGTGACTAATAAATACAAAATAGTAATAATGATCAATCAGTGATCATAAATGCGAAATAAATTAGTAAATGATCATGATCACAAGTAATAATTAAAAATGAAATTAAATACGAAATATATTTATTATTTATTTGCAGTCAAAGTGGGCGGTAAAATAGTCAAAATAATACAAGTGGAAAATACCAATCAAGCAATTAATTAAATTATAAAATTATTTTGAAATATATAAATTTTAAATTTCGAAATTTTAAAATAAAAATAAATATATTATCTTAAAGAGTTTTATTAGTTAGTCTCTCAAGAACAAGTTGAGCCCAGGTTGAAAGCCCGCGTTAAAAGTCGAAAGAAATGGACAATGGAGGTTAAAAGTGAAAATAAGTGTCATTAACAAACACCATAAAATAAAAATAATTTCAAGTATAAATTAGTTAAATCAAGTAATAAGTAAGTTGACAAAATCAAGTATGAGGACACTTGCTATTTCAATATAAAAGTTGTATTTTTTTGTATAAGGTAAATCTCAAATTACTATTGTTTCGAAAATATAATTTTTCTTAAATGATCTTTCAAGTCGAAGGTATTGTATTTTTTAAAATACTAATTTAGTAGTAGATAGTTTTCAAAGATCATTAAGATGAAATAGATAGCAGATCTAAATCAATTATCATAATACGAATCGCAAAATAAATAGTAAATATAAAAATAAATTATCGAAATATTTAATATCTTGTATCGGGAAAAATAATAATAATAATACCGCGATCGCGTCAAATCTGCGATTGAAAAATCCAGGGTCTCATAAACAGCCACGGAACTAGAAACATAATAATTATTTAAAATATTTATTTTCTTAAAATCACTTAATTTGGTCGGATCGTCTTGGCCAGTTAATACGATCGTAGGCTGACTTTCTCGCACTTGTGGTTAGAATCTATAACTTGGGACTTCGTCCCACCTAATCATTAACATCGAAGAATTATATCACTCCTCGATGATTATCTTCGTCAATTACTCCGCTGGCCGGAAGTAAATGCCATCGTTCAAATTCTCGAAAAACTTTCTTGGCCCCTTGCTGAATCAATATCTTGGACTACCTGGTTGACATCTATACTTGTAATTATTTAGGTATGCGAGTTCGACTTGGTGTGTCGGAAGCTCACGATCCCGAGAATAGTCGTCGGGGATGGGCAGGAGCACAACTTCGATTCTTTATTCCACTCTCCGACCCCATTGTCTCAATCCATAGCGGGGATGGGTTTGTCAAGGCGGTCGTGGTACTTGGTATAATCATGATTATGATGTCAGGCTGGCTAGATGCGCTGGATTTGTCTTTGCACATGGGCCGGAGTGGGTGGCCAGATCTTGGACCGTCTTGCTCGGGGAGTTACAAAGAAGAAACGAAGGAATACGACATGCGGTCACGATTAAGGTGTCGGATCGTTGGTTGGCTTGCAAATCTGTCACGCAATACACCACGCCTTCTTGGGTTCCAGCGGCATTTTACTATCAACATGT
>JABTTQ020001825.1:0-88647 GCA_016081115.2 Rehmannia glutinosa | reverse complement strand
CTTGATACTAGTTCGACCTTGAACCTTTCTACAATCCTCCTTGGATAGTAGACCCCTTTTGATTCGCCAAAAGTTTCCTCTTCAATAGTTTGAAGTTATCTTTCCTTCACAGCTTGTGTTGGATCGATTTCCTTTGAGTTTCAGGCTTGAGGATTTGCTTGAATATCTTTGAGAATATTTGCAGGTTTCTAGACATGTGCTTGCTTGCTTGTTCATTGTTTAGGTCTGCTTTTCTCAATGAATTTCCTCAGCCTTTTATAGTGAACTTTTAAAAATCTGCCCGTTGAAGAGATAAGCTGAATTTCAAAAGTCACTTGTGTTCGTTGGCTTATCTTTTCTTGGTCCTCAATCTTGAGATGTAGACCTTTCCTCGTATTAAATGAATGTGCAACTTTTCAGGTTCTGACATGAGGTGCAGTGCTTCCCATTGGTTTATTCCTTTTGCACGCTTCTGGGACAAGCACTTTAAGACCTGGCAGCATTGAGGTATTACTTATTAAGTAATGTTCTTGACTTCAGTGAAACGGATTCATTTCAATTAACTCCTCTTGGCTGCTGCCTATTTCCCTAGGTGACTTGAGTCTGCTCTAATCATTTGAAGACTCATCTGTCACTTTCAACTTGAGACTTAGCTGCTTGAATTGATTTTGACTGACACTTCACACAGTTGTTCCTCAGCTGATATATCTTCAGTCAAGTTCTTGATCTTCCTTCTAGGCCATACTCAGCTGTACCATAGCGGAGTCTTCACTTCAGTCTTCAGTTGACTTCTTGTATTTCCAGGCATAGCTGACTTGACTCAGCTTTTCCACCCCTATCTATTACAATGAAAATTACAAGGAAAATGGGGTGCCAACTTTCTAGTTTAAGTTTTACATGACATTCATCAAAATCTATAATATTAAATTTCCCAACAATTTCCCCCTTTTTGATGATGCCAAAACTTAAAAGCAATAAACATCATGTAAACAACAAAGATACATACAGACAATGCAGTAACAAAGAATGTATGCATAGAATCGATCGTTTTATTGATCATAGCATTCTTGTCCTTTACACAGCTGTTTACAATTAGTATCAGAGCAATCTATATCAAAGCAAAATATAGACATGTATGCTAGGATATAAATACAGAGGGAAAAATTACAGAACACTTCACTAAGTATACATATGACTTACAAAAATGTATTTACATAAGTAAAATACATGAAGGGTTCGCAGCAACACTTCAACGCATTCGCTGCCTCCTTCTATCCTCTTCAGCTTTGTCAAAATCATCAGTTCTTTTTTCTTTTTCTTTCTTCTTCAGTTGCTTTCTGCTTATTTTCATAAGCTCTTTTAGAAGCAACATCCTTCCGCTTCCTCTCGAGCCATTGCTCTGTTTGCCTTCTGTTCTCCTCTTCCTGTCTTTTCACAGCTTCAGCATTCTTCCTAGCCACTTCCAGATTTGCTACTTCATCATACCAGCCCAGTAGAGTCTCTCTTTCTTTCCGGGATCCACATATTCGATGTTCTTGGGTCTTGGACGAGGTTGTAATCCTCTTCCTCCACCACTTCTTCCTCCTCCTCTGGGTGTATACTTTTGTCAGAGTCTTCTGCTTACCAGCTGAATGGCTGCTGGTAGTCTGCTGCTTATCAGCTTCTTCGCACAATTTAAGACCCTTATCCCAGTACAGATCCCAGGCTTGGGCCACAAACATTTTTTGGAAATAACCTTCGAATTCGAGCGTCTTGAATTCTTCAACTGATCTTAGCTCGGATCCATTATCAGGTATGGCATCTTGATCCTTTCCTGCCGGAATGCCGCCGTATTATTTAAACACTTCTTCGACGCGGGTATCCGTCTTCTTGTCAAACTCTACCATCCCTGCTTCTACGATTCACCTTTTCTCCGACATAAGCACAATAGAGTGTTCAATCGGCAGGGTCACTGGAAGTTTGCTGATAATTGAGGTCGTGACATGACTCTGCTGAGGGGTTTCAGCTATCATTAACGTCAAATCCTTTGACCGTTCCCCCTCAGCTGCTTTTCCCTTCTTTTTCTCAGCTGTAGTTTCTTTTTTCAACCTCCTTAGGGACTCCTCTTCCCCCTTTTTGGCATCATCAAAGGAGAAGGGGACCCAGGAAACATGCATGCGAGCATGAAGTCGAGTCTGCTGAGAGCTGAGTTCTGCTTGGAGTCTTCTGCGACATAAGCTGTCCGAAATTCTAAACGAGTGACTTTTGACTCGGCTGCCACCAGTTTCATTTCAGCCATGAGAAGGCTGAATTTTGCATTCATGGTCTCCTCAAGACGCAGAACTTCTTTTCGTTGGAATTCACGCAGTAGCTCCATTTCTGTTTTGTGAGAGGCATGCAACCTCTCAATATATTCTCGCATTGTGTGTCTGTTCAAAGTGTTGTCAGCGCTCCAAACAAGCATTTTATTGTATAGCGCCTTGAAATAGCGAACTTGCTCGTATCGCATGGCACTTTGCTGTTGAGACCACTCCTTGATCCTTACAACAATCCCTCTCAAATCTGTTGTGAGGGTGGCATCTCTATTGTCCAGTCGTAAGTCTAGTGAGTCTTGGTACCGTTCAATCTTCTCAATCTCTTCACAGATCTTCCTGAATACTTCACAAATCTCAACTGTCTCACCTGATTCAGCTGCCGGCCATTCTGCATCGAAGTCAAAGTTTGTTGGCACAATAGAGTCGGTAGGGAGTATAGGATCTTCTCGTACAGTGAATCATCGATGCTCTATAGCGGTCTCTTAGTCTAGCTCAGGCAACTCGATAGAAAAGGAAAATACTTGCTCAAAAGCATCATCTCGCATATATGGGATTATTTATGTGGCTTGTGCCTGTGATGTTTCTGGTAGAGTCAATTCTCGCTGCAAATGCGGTAGCTGCACAGATGACTTTCGTTTCACCGGGCTTTGGAATGTGGTGCCCGTGATCGAACCTTAGCCGCTTTAACAACATCTTCGGTCTCGATATATTTCTCTAAATGAATTATCGGATCCTCTGCTGCATCATCAGCGTCATCGGATGATGATGAAACTTGGGGGCTTGGTTCATCATCGAAATTGAATATTTGACGAGTAGCTTTGTAACTCGACTGACTCGTATTTTTGAGAACATCCTCAGCTGGGTCCTTTTGATGTGCAACGGTGTGGACTCAAGTTCATTTTCGCACCCCGTAAATGATACGTCGGGATTCTCCCCCGGGAGTCATGAAGTGCACTTATCTCCTTCTCGGTTCAAGATCGTGAATGTGGGAGGAATGTTTTGAATCTCTTGAGCGTTACCTAGGGAGGTCTCAACTTCCTTGGGCCTTCAATACCTCCGCAGCTAGTCTCAATGCGGCCGAGGCCTTCAATATTTCCTTCGACGATCCGCCGCATGCTTGGGTCTTCCGCATTGGCATCCATAGAGTCTCAACCCTAGGATTGCACTTTCACTCGCCTGCAGTGTTAACTCCCGGGGCATTTCCATCCTGTGCCTCGATTGAAAAACCGTTCATCGGCCTTCAAAGAAGACATTTCACCTGGGACAAACTCAATCCGTCCGAGCCACAATGTCACTCTGCTGAGGTTCTTTCTCATTTTCCACTTTGACACCTTTCTTCAAGAGAGAGTCATCTGCAACATCCTCCAACCTTGCTGCAGTGGAGAGAGATTCCCCCTCAGCTGGCACACCAGCTGAGTGACTGATGATGGGGTCACTCTGCTCCAGACTCGCGACTTCTTCCATTTAGTGCTCAGCCGTTGGGGCAGGTGGTAAAACACCTTCATTAGGGGTTGGCTCAACTTGGGTGCCCAAAGTCCCGATTTCATTGCCAAGTCCCTTGGTCCCATCCTCCGAGAGTACCGGGGACGTAGCTGCAACGATGTCTTTTGCAATCTGCTGCACTACTCCCAAAGGGTCAATTTGCAGGAGAGATTGAGATGACTCTCCTGGTCCTTCAAATAGTTGTTGGTCATGCATTAGCCTGGATTCCCTTAGAGCCTGCTGCATATCTGACTTTTTTGCTGCAGCAACGAGATCCATATCTTCATCACTCTCTGAGAACACATCAAATGAGGGTGAGTGTGTTCTAGAGTTCCAGTAAGCGGGCATATTTTGGCTTCCTCGAGAGCTTGTGCTTCCCCGGCTGCTTTGGCTTGTTCCTTCTCCTTGAAGATGTGTAGAATATCCAGGCAGTTATCTTCATTCAGGTCCTGAAGCACAGTGTTGACTCTGAGAAATTGCAGCAATTCCTCCTCTTCTTTGATAAACTCAGGGCAAGCAAACTGTGCCCTTGAGTGGTCTAGCTTCCACACCCTCCATTCGCGTAGACGGCGCTGAATGTCTGGGTATACGGGAGAATACATGATGACATCATCATCCTCATCGTCATCATGCCCTTTCTTTTCAGAGGTTGAAGGCAAGAGACTCTGCTGCTCCTCTCCTTCAAGAAAGATCCGTGGCGGAGAGACAATTTTTTTCAACAGATGTTTAGTTGTCTCAAGCTGTTTCACTATCTCGCCTATCGACGCCTTGGTGAGTCTTCCGTAGGCCTCTGCTGACCATCCTCAGCAGTCTTGGCAGTTTCATCTATAACTTCAGGAGACTGCACTTCCTGAGTTTCAGCAGTCTCAGCTACTTTATTCAATGAGTGACACTCACTTGTCTTCTCTAATTCAGATGTACCTAACTAATCTTCTTCTTCTTGGGTAGCAGGGGAACCTCTAGTTCAATGTCTTGAGTTCCTCAAACGTGAAAGCTTTCTGAATTTCCTTAGAGATAACTGCCTTTCTGGTCTTGGCAGTCCTCTTCTTCCTTATAGCTGGAGAATGGATTTAGGTTTTCTTCTCAGCCTCAGCTGCAGGGACAGGAGACACGGCTGCATGGGCAGGTGACTCGGCTGCAGGGGCAGGTGCATCCTTTTTTTCTTAGCTGCAGGGGCAGCCTTCTTCTTTGGTGGAGGGGTAGCAGTTGTGTCCTTGGGTTCCGCTAATTCCCCCTCACTGGTGTCCGCTTTGTTCGCGTGGGCTCTCTTCTGGGCTCTAGAGAGGTTAGCCCTAAATATTTTCTTGTTGACATGGAAGGATTTTCCATGTCGAAGGGAAATGCCCTTCACTTCCATCAAGTGGCCAATCACTAGGCCATATCCAAGAGATCCTCCAAAAGATCCGTCATCCTTGAACATCTTATTCAACACATTCAGGCAGAGTTTGCTGTATATAAACTCAACCTAGTTGACTTTCTTGCCCTGCATGATCGCAGCCATGACGATCAGTTTTGTCTTGGACAGCTGATTAAGGCTTCCAAACTTCATATCTATACACTTTGAGACGACATCCATCAACTTATGATAGTCGTCCTTCAACAGCTTCTTATCAGCTGTGTAGATCACCTTAGAAGCACACTCTGATTTGGCTACTTCTTTCCACGCAGCAGCCAAATCAATATCAGCTTCAGTTATCTCCTTTATGCAATCAGACGGCAATAAACAGTGCTCCGCAAGGTCCTTAACATTTATCAAAATATCCTTGCGGTGGACAGAAGACTTGATCCTTTCGTCCTGCACTTCGGCGTTAACATAGAACTGCGCTACCTCCTCGTGATAGGTATGAGAGTATTTCAAGGTCAGAAAAGCCTTGAGACCTGAATTTTCTAACATTTCTGCAATTTTCTTAACAAGGGTTTCATCGGAACCCTGCTTCACCATGACTTCGAAATCCACTGACAATCCTGAGTGGATTTGCTTCGATAGCTTGACGAAATCAAACTTAGGAGCCATTTTTAGAACTTTTTACCGAATAAAAGTTGATGAACTTGCTTGAGGACACTTGGGATTTTCAAGAGATAAAATAGCTTGCTTTCTTTTTGCTTGAAGATGAACATTTTCCGAGTGAGAGAGAGAAAACTGGAAAAATGAATATATAAGGGTTATGAAAGGACATGTGTTTGGTTTTTGAAATTTTGATCAAGATCAACGGTTCAGATTTAGCAAGTCAAATCGCATTTAATTTCTCGCATTTAATGCGGTAGCATTTATATCCAATCATATGCTTATTGTGCAGCTTTTGACTTACCCGTCATTATTATGCTGACATCATCCTTAAAAACATTCCCGCTCATTAAAAATGATTGCGTTTTTGTCACTTAGCTCATAAATGAGTCAGCTTATATAAAAAATGACTTAACTCTGCTTCTCTCCTTTCATGTAGTGACTCAGCTGTCAGCTAACTCAATACAACTGACCTTCCAACATAGCTCTTTCACATGGCTGATTCATGGAACTTGTTCACTTTTCATCTTCTCATTTTCCAACTCTTTTGGTTGAGTCTTCTGAGTGTAAACTCAGCTCAATTAACCCTAGCTCATTCTTAAGCTCTTCAAATCTCGACTCACATAAGGGTTTTGTGAATATATCAGCTAGCTGCTTATCAGTTGAGATATATTCCAGAGTGATGTCTTTCTTTTCAACATGATCTCTTATAAATTGATATCTGACATCAATATGCTTTGTTCTTGAATGCAACACAGGATTCTGAGTAATTGCAATAGCACTTATGTTATCACACATAATTGTAATCTCTTTTTCTTCAATCTCATAATCTCTCAGCTGCTGTCTCATCCATAAGACTTGGGCACAACAACCGCCCGACTAGCTTATGTACTCGCTTCAATCGTGTGGATGTGGCTATTGAGTTTTGCTTCTTGCTAAACCAGGAAACCAATCTATTTCCAAGCATTTGACATGTACACTGGCAAGTACTTTTTCTGTCAACTCGCATCCAAAGATAGTCGTAGTCTGAATAACCAATAAAGCTTGAATCCACCTTCCTTTGATACCATAAGCCAACTTCCTGCATCCCTTCAAATATCTTAGGATTCTTTTAGTCTTGCAGTCATGTGGCTTTCCTTTGGTGCGAGTTGAAATCTTGCACATACACCTACCGCAAAGGTAATGTCCGTCTGCTTGGTACATTAAGTAGAGCAATGATCCAATAAGTGCTCTATATATCCGGTTTGATCTACTGACCTTACCATCTGCAATGATGTCCATTTTGACTGATGTGTTCATTGGTATTTTCACAGAAGACTTTTCTTCCATACCAAATATCTTCATTAAGTCTCTAGTGTACTTTGTTTTACTTATGAAGGTTCTATCCTTCAATTGCTTGACTTGAAGTCCTAGGAAGAAAGTCAGCTCTCCCATCATGCTAATTTCAAATTTGCCTTGCATGAGGTTTGAGAACTTATCACACAACTCTTTATTTGTGGATCCAAAAATGATGTTATCCACATATATTTGAACATGCAGTATACTCTCTCCATCTTGAATTCTGAAGAGTGTTCTGTCTACTTTGCCTTTGGTGGATCCATTGTCAGTTAGGAATAGAGACAATGTATCATACCATGCTCTTTGTGCTTGTTTCAATCCATATAGTGCCTTCTTGAGCTTGTACACCTTATCTCCAATAGTCTTCTGCTCAAAACCTGAAGGTTGTTCAACATAGACTTCTTCCTCTAATAGTCCATTTAAAAATGCACTTTTCACATACATTTGATATACAGTGAAGTTCTTGTGTGCAACATATGCAAGAAACATTCTTATTGCTTCCAATCTAGCAACAGGAGCAAATGTTTCATCAAAATCTATTCCCTCTTCTTCGCAATACCCTTTGGCTACCAATCTTGCTTTGTTTCTTACCACAGATCCTTCCTCATTCATCTTGTTTTTGAAAACCCATTTTGTGCCAATAACATTTTGATGGGTTGATCTCTGCACCAATTCCCATAATTTGTTCCTTTCAAACTGATTCAACTCTTCTTGCATGGCTTGAATCCAATGTGTGTCATCCAATGCTTGAGACACATCTTTTGTCTCTATTTGGGAAATAAAGCAAGTGAACATTGCTTCTTGCTAAGCTCTGGATCTGGTTCTAACACCATCTCTAACATCTCCAATAACTAACTCTGGTGGATGGTCTCTCAGCCATCTCACATCAGGTTGGAGCAAGTTAGCTGGATTCAGCCGTCTCGCAACTACGTTGTCTTGAACAACTTCTTCATCATCATTCAGCTGTAGACTTTCCAGCTGTCTTTGAGATTCATCTATCTCATCTTCATCTTGATTGATTGCTCTTACTTCAGCTTCAACATAAGGACTCTTCTGCATAGTTGGTGATTCAATCGCCTAACTCTTCAATGTCTTCTCCATTCACATTAGGTTCATCAAAAACCACATGAATAGGCTCTTCTGTGACCATAGTCCTCTTGTTCAGTACTCTGTAGGCAGCTGAGTATCCCAAAAAGATACCTTCATCTGCTTTAGCATCGAAAGCCTTCAAATTATCTTTGCCATCATTTACATCCAAATATCTTGAAGTACCCAACATTTGGCTTTCTCCCTGTCCATATTTCATAGGGACTCTTGGTCAATTGACTGTTAATCATGCATCTATTTTGAGTATAGCATGCTGTGTTGATGGCTTCAACCCAAAATCTCTTAGGCAATCCAGCTTCAGCTAACATGGTTCTTACAGCTTCCTTGAGAGTTCTGTTCATTTTTCAGCTACTCCATTCTGCTGAGGAGTTCTTGCTGCTGATAACTTATGAGCAATACCATTTTCAACACAATACTGAGTTATTATTCCATTGACAAACTCAGTTCCTCTATCAGATCTTATCTTTATGATGGTTTGACTCTTTTCATTTTGAACTCTTTTCATTAGCTGAGGTAACTTCTGGAAAGTTTCCTTCTTTTTGCACATGAAGATTGACCATGTATATCTTGAATATTCATCTACCACCACTAAGGTGTATTTCTTTCCACTTATGCTGGCTGGTTCAACAGGACCAAATAAATCCATATGCAACAAATGCAATATCCTTGTTGAAGAAGGACTAGGCTTCTCCTTGAATGAAGATTTGATTTGCTTTCCCATCTGGCATGCATCACATACACATTCCTTCTTGTATAATGAGTCTGGCAATCCTTCCACAAGATGACTCCTTGCAAGCTTGTTGATTGTCTTGAAGTTCAGATGACTCAGCTTCTTGTGCCACAACCAACTTGATTCGGCTGTGCTCTTTGCTAGCAGACAAGTGCTTGGTGTAGCAGTGGACCAATCAACTACATATATGTTTTTCTGTCTTGATCCTTGCAGCACGATTTTATTGATTCAACATCTTTGATCTGGCACACTCCCATATTGAATCCAACATTGTAGCCCTTGTCACAGAGTTGGCTGATGCTTAACAGGTTGAAGTTGAGGCCTTCAACATAAGCAACATCTATGATTTCCAATCCATTTTTCTTGATAGATCCTGTGCCTTTGATTTCCCCTGGAGCTTCATTTCCTCCAAATATGACTTTTGCACCTCTAATCTCCTTGAATCTTGACAGGTTTTTCTTGTTCCCTGTCATGTGTCTGGAACAGCCACTATCCATGTACCAGATTTCTTGGCACTCAGCTGTTCCTTGAACCTGCAAACAAGGAAATTAGTTTTTAGGTACCCATACTTGCCTGGGTCCTGAGGGGTTAGTGCTGTAAGATGATCCAACAAACCTATAGCCAAATGACTTGACTCTAAGAGGTTGCCATCTATCCGTACCATAATCATAGTGCACATTATCAAATTTCTTGGATGTTTTAGGTTCATACAACTGTCTCTTTTGTCTGTATGCCTGTGTGTGTATTTTAGCAATTTCCTTCTTTGGGTAGTTGTCCTCTCAGCATACTCAACTGGCTGTTTCCCTTTCCTTTTATATCCAAGGCCAGTTTGTTTGTGATTGTGCTTTGGAATGATTGTGGGTGCAATATTTGGTGTTTTGGATGTCTGAGATGCTTCATTGCTTGAAGATCCTTTTTCCAAAATCACTCTACGAGTTTGAGTGTGCACAAAGGAATTGAATCCTATGCCTGTTTTATCTCCACATTCTTTTTGGCTCATGATAAGGTCATCCATGATTTTGATGCCTTCGTAAATGAGGCAATTACATTTTTGAGATTATTTTCCTTCTTTTCTATAGCAGTTATCTCTGCTATCAGTTTGGCATTCTCAGCCTTTAGCTCTTTGTTCTCATCAGCTATGTGACTTAGAGTACTCAGCTCCTTAGTCAGCTGTGAGTTTTGGATTTTGAGCTGGCTGCTTTCCTCATTTAAGAGTGTGTGAGAGGATTTAATGTGCTCAAAGTCTTTCATCATTTTGCCTAATGAATCATAAAGGTCAGTGGGTGATGAAGTATGTGTGTTACAATCACTATAACTTGAATCTGAATGAGATGAGTTAGAGTGTACCTCATCATCTTGGTATGGTTGATCTTGTTCTTTAGCCATAAGATAAATCAAGGCTTCTTCTTCAGAATCACTTGTGTAGTCAGCATCACTACTCTCTCTCGAGTCACGCTTCTTTGACTTGACTTTCTGTCTCGCCTCCGCAGTCTCTAATAACATGGCCTTTTTCTTTTCCTGTCTTCTTTCTCTGAAGATCTTTCTTTTTTCTTCATTTCTGTATTTATTGACTGGTGGATAGGAACAAACAATAGCAAAATGTCCTGGTTGTCTGCAATCCCAACACAGGTTCTCAGCCCTTTGATCAACTCTATCTGTCCTTGGGTTATCAGCTCTTTGATATTCAACCCTTCGATGCTCAGCTCTGTTGGGTGGCCAATCTTCCCTTGACTTAGATGTGCTGAATGTCTCCTGGAGGTTTCACCGTTATTTCTCTTATAGTTCTTGTTGAAGAACTTGTTGAATCTTTTAACCATTAGGGCTATTTCCTCCTGGTCTATGGCTTCCTTGGGTTCAACTCTCTTACCATCCTTGACTAGACTATCAATGCAGCTGTCTTGGGTACAGTTGTCTCCTCTTGATCTTTTCTTCTCAACTCAAACTCATAGGCTTTGAGGTCTGAGAATAACTCATGATTGGATGTTTTTGATAGGTCCATTGAATTTCTTAGAGCCATAGTCTTCATTTCCCATTAAGCTGGGAGGCTCCTCAAGATCTTCATACACATCTCCTTTTGTGTATATCCCTTCCCAAGAGCTGAAAGCTCATTTGTGATCTCAGTGAATCTTGCATCCAGCTAATCCATAGATTCTCCTGCAAAGATTTTAAAATTTTCAAATTTTTGAACAACAACAGATAATTTATTTTCCTTAATTTGCTCTGATCCTTCACAAATTAAAGTTAGTTTATCCCAGATTTCTTTTGCTGTTTTGCAGGATTTGACTTTATTGAACATTGATTTGTCCAAAGTCTTGTAGAGTATGTCCTTGGCCACATTGTCCAAGTTGTATCTCTTTTTATCATCGTTTGTCCACTCAGTCCTTGGCTTTTCAACCAGGGCTGGTCTTTCTTCAGTAGCAACTTCTTCCCTTCACCGCAAATCTCTCCTTACAAATTGTGTTCACTTTTAATATTTGCAATGGCCCATCCTCTATCACGAGCCACATTTCATCGTGTAGAGCAGATAAATGAGCCTCCATATGAATTTTCCAGTCATCAAATTCCTCAACAGTGAACATAGGAATGTGTGTCAAATTTGCTTCCATGATAATAACTTAGCTAAAAATGAAAGATTTTGAAAATACAAGTGTTTGAAACCTTTTTAGAAAAGATAGAGATCTAGTTCAGTAACCAGTGCGGAAGGCTTAATGAACCAACCACTCTGATACCACTTGTAGGTCCCAAGGGGTGTGAGTAAGGTTTAGAAGGGGAGGGGTTGAATAAACCTTACCAAATTTTTGATTTTAGTCCTTTAAAAATATAACAGAGTTAATACAAATAGCTGAGTCCTTGAGGGATAGCTAAGTTGGTTATTCAGCAGAGTTAGCCACTCAACCGACTCGATAGAGCTATTGAAAGAATAATTCAGCTGTTTAACCCAGACCTTAACTTGGCTGTGTTGGTTTTATCAGCGGAAGACTTGACACCCTTTGATTTGTTTTAAACTTGTCTTAACACTTGGTTTTAGCGCTTGGTTATTAATCAGTTGGATATCAAATAAGTTTATCTGCAGATATGAAGTAAGTATGCAGAAATATAAATGTGCTGAAAAATAAATGACACAGTTAATTTTTATAGAGGTTCGAAGATGGGGTAATTCTTCTAGTCCTCTCTTCTCCAACTCCTGGAGGAATCCACTATGTAAAAGATCTGTTTACAGAGTGGTCAACCTAGAGACAACCTTGATCACACAAATTGGATTCTCTTTCGACTCGGCTTCTTCACAGGCAATTGCGCTTGCTACTTCAGCTCACTTTCTCAAGCTCTTGGATTTGATCACGAAGCCCTCCAATAACTTGATACTGGTTCGACCTTGAACCTTTCTACAATCCTCCTTGGATAGTAGACCCCTTTTGATTCGTCAAAAGTTTCCTCTTCAACAGTTTGAAGTTGTCTTTCCTTCACGGCTTGTGTTGGATCAATTTCCTTCGAGTTTCAGGCTTGAGGATTTGCTTGAATATCTTTGAGAAGATTTGCAGGTTTACAGCTTGAATATTGCTTGCTTGTTCGTGGTTCAGGTCTGCTTTTCTCAATGAATTTCCTCAGCCTTTTATACTGAACTTTTAAAAATCTGTCCGTTGAAGAGATATGCTGAATTTCAAAAGTCACTTGTGTTCATTGGCTTGTCTTTTCTTGGTCCTCAATCTTGAGATGTAGACCTTTCCTCGTATTAAATGAATGTGCAGCTTTTCAGGTTCTGACATGAGGTTCAGTGCTTCCCGTTGGTTTATTCCTGGCAGGATGGAGGTATTACTTATTTAAGTAATGTTCTTGACTTCTGTGCAACGGATTTGTTTCAGTTAACTCCTCTTGGCTGCTGCCTATTTCCCCAGGTGACTTGAGTATGCTCTAATCATTTTAAGACTCATCTGTCACTTTTAACTTGAGACTTGGCTGCTTGAATTGATTTTGACTGACACTTCACACAGTTGTTCCTCAGCTGATACATCTTCAGTCAAGTTCTTGATCTTCCTTCTAGGCCATACTCAACTGTACCACAGCAGAGTCTTCACTTCAGTATTCAGTTGACTTCTTGTATTTCCAGCGCATGACTTGACTCGGCTTTTCCAAATTTATCTATTACAATGAAAATTACAAGGAAAATGGGGTGCCCACTTTCTAGTTTAAGTTTTACATGGCATTCATCAAAATCTATAATATAAATTTCCCAACAGTGGATTCAAATATGATATCATTAACATAGATTTGAACAAGGAGTATATTATCCCCATCTTGAATTCTGAAGAGTGTTCTATCAACTTTTCCTTTGGAGAATCCATTGTCAATTAGAAATGGTGACAATGTGTCATACTAGGCTCTTGGTGCTTGTTTTAATCCATATAGTGCTTTCTTGAGCTTGTAGACTTTATCTCCAATAGTTTTCTACTCAAAACTTGGAGGTGGCTCAACATAGACTTCTTCTTCTAAAAGTCGATTTAAAAATGCACTTTTGACATCCATTTGATACACAATGAAGTTCTTGTGTGCAACATAATCAAGACACATCCTTATTGCTTGTAATCTAGCAACATGAGCAAAGGTTTCATCAAAATCTATTCCTTCCTCTTGGCAGTACCCTTTGGCTACCAATCTTGCTTTGTTTCTTACTACAGATACTTTCTCCATTCATCTTGTTTCTAAATACCCACTTAGTACCAATAACATTTTGGTAGGTAGGCCTTTGAACCAATTCCCAAACTTTGTTTCTTTCAAACTGATTCAGCTCTTCCTACATAGTCTTAATCCAATGTGTGTCATCCAATGCTTGAGACACATCTTTGGGATCTATCTGGGAAATGAAACAAGTAAACATGGGTTCATGTTGAGCTCTGGATCTGGTTCTTACTCCATCTCCAACATTTCTAATGATCAGCTCAGGTGGATGGTCTCTCAGCCATCTCACATCTGGTTGGAGTAAGTCTGCTAGATTCAGCCGTCTTGCAGCTAAGTTGTCTTAAGTAGCTTCATCATCATCACTCAGCTGCAGACCTTCCAGCTGTCTCTGAGATTCAGCTATCTCATCTTCATCAGGATTGAGTGCTCTTACATCTTCATCAACATAGGGACTCTTCTGCATAGTTTGCTGATTCTTCTTCTTAGCTAACTCATCTATGTCTTCGCCACTCACATTAGGTTCATCAAAAGCCACATGGATAAACTCTTCTGTGACCACAATCCTTTTGTTCAATAGTCTATAAGCTTTATTCTCAGCTGAGTATCCCAAAAAGATACCTATATCAGCTTTAGCATCAAAAGCTTTTAAGTTGTCCTTGCCATTATTGTGGATGAAGCACTTACATACAGATCTTGAAATATCCAACATTTGGCTTCCTCCCTGTCCAAATTTCATAGGGAGTTCTGGTCAATTGCATGTTGATCATGCATCTATTCTGAATGTAGCAAGCAGTATTGATTGCTTCACGCCAAAATCTCTTAGGCAATCCAGTTTCAGCTAACACTGTCCTTGCATCTTTCTTTAGAGTTTTGTTTCTTCTTTCAGCTACTCCATTTTGTTGTGGAGTTCTTGCAGCTGACAACTTATGAGCAATACCATTTTCAATTCAATACTGAGTTATAATCCCATTGACAGACTCAGTTCCCCTGTCAGACCTTATCTTAATAATGGTTTGACTCTTTTCATTTTGAACTCTTCTCATCAGCTGAGGCAATTTCTGCAGTGTTTCCTTCTTTTTACACATGAAAATAGTCCATGTATATCTTGAGTAATCATCCACCACCACTAAGGTGTATTTCTTTCTATTGATGTTGGCTGGTTCAACAGGACCAAATAAGTCCATGTGCAACAGATGCAACATCCTTGTTGAAGAATGACATGGCTTGTCCCTGAAGGATGACTTGATTTGCTTTCCCATCTGGCGTGCATCGCAAATGCTTTCTTTCTTGTACACTGAGTCAGGTAATCCTTCCACAAGATGACTCCTTGCAAGCTTATTAATTGTCTTGAAGTTCAGGTGACTCAACTTCTTGTGCCACAACCAACTTGATTCAGATGTACTCTTTGCTAGCAGACATGTGCTTGGTGTAGCAGTTGACCAATCCACTACATACATGTTCTTCTGCCTTATTCCTTGAAGCACAATTTCATTTGATTCAACATCTTTGATTTGGAAAACTTCCATGTTGAATCCCACATTGTAGCTTTTGTCACAGAGTTGGCTGATGCTCAGCAGATTGAAGTTGAGACCTTCAACATATGCAACATCTGTGATCTCCAATCCATTTTTCTTTATGGATCTTGTGCCTTTGATTTTCCGTGGAGCTTCATTTCCTCCAAATATAACTTTTGCACCATTGATTTCCTTGAACTTTGACAGATTTCTCTTGTTTCCTGTCATATATCCGAACAACCACTATCCATGTTCCAGGTTCCTTGGCACTCAGATGCTCTTTGAATCTGCAATCAAGGAAATTAGTTGTTAGGTACCCATACTTGTCTGGGTCCTGAGGGGTTAGTGCTATAAGATGTTCCAACCAACCTATATCCAGATGAACTGACTCTAAGAGGTTGCCATCTATCAGTTCCATAATCATAGAGCACATTAGGAAACTGCTTGGGGTTTTAGGATCATACAACTGTCTCTTTTGTCTGTATGCCTGTGTATTTGTTTGAGCATTTGCTTTCTTGGGGCAGTAGTGGAATTTTTGTGCTTGATGGGTTTTGTGCCTGTGTGCATATGTGTGCTGATGATAACTCTTTTGCCTTGGGAATGACCTGTAGTGAGGTTGAGGTGTTTGCCATTTTGGCTTGTATCCCATATGTCTTGGCTGATATCTCATTTGGTTATTCCTATCAACTTGGTTTGGATAGTTTCTACCATTCCCATCATATGATGTTCTTTGCTGAAATCTCTGGGGTTGTTGGTAGCTCTTTTATAGAGTATTTTTTGTTTGGAGTCTGCTGATGGACTTTTCTGAATTTTGTTTCAGCTAGTCCTTTCAGCATACTCAACCGGCTTCTTGCCTTTACCCTTATATCCAAGGCCAGTATGATTGTGGTTGTGCTTTGTGTGGGTGTTGGTGCAACATTTGGTGTTTTGGATTTTCGGACTCCTTCATTACTTGAGGATCCATTTTCCATAATCACTCTAGGAACTAGAGCATGCACAAAGGAATTGAATCCTATTCCTGTGTTATGTCCACATTTTTTTTGAGTTATTATAAGTTCATCCAATGATTTGGATGCCTTTATAAATGAATCAATTACATTTTAAAGATCTTTTTTCTTCTTTTCTGTAGCAGCTAACTCTGCTTGGATCTTGGCAATTTCAGACTTCAGCTTTGTATTCTCATCAGCTATGTGACTTAGAGTACTTAACTCTTTAGTCAGCTGTGAGTTTTGACATTTAAGCTGGTTGTATTCCTCATTTAATAGTGCGTGTGAGGTTTTGATATGCTCAAAATCTTTCATCATTTTGCCAATTTAATCATAATGATGTCTGGGTGATGAAGTGTTTGTGTCACAATCACTATCACTAGAATCTGAATGAGATGAGTTAGAGTGTACCTCATATTCTTGATATTTTGGATCTTGTTCTTTGGACATGCGGAAGATCATAGTCTCTTCCTCTCAGTATCACCGAGTAGTCCTTTCACTCTTCCTCGAGTCTGGTTCTTTTTGCACTTAGTTTTTCGAAATTTCTCGTGAGCCAACATGGCTTTCTTCTTTTCTTGTCTTCTTTCTCTGAAGACTCTTCTATCCTCTTCATTTATATATTTGTTGACTGGTGGATAAGAACAATCAACAGCAAAATGTCCTGGTTGTCTGCAGTTCCAACACAGGTTCTCACCTCTATGCTAGTCAGCTCTCTCAGTCCTCTGATTATCAGCTCTCTAATATTCACTTCTTTGATGTTCGCTCTCTTTGGTGGCCTGTCCTCCCTTGCTTTGGAGCGTACTGAGTGTTTTCTTGAGGATTGACCCTTGTTTCATTTGTAGTTCTTATTGAAGAACTTGTTGAACCTTTTTACCATTAGGGAAATTTTCACCTGGTCTATTGTTTCCTTTGGCTCAGCTTTTTTCCCTTCGTTGACCATCAATGCAGCTGTCTTGGGCACAACTGTCTCATCTTGAACCTTTCTTCTCAGCTCAAACTCATATGCCTTGATGTCTGAGAATAGCTCATGATTTGATGTTTTGGAGAGGTCCATGGATTAACTCAGGGCCATGACCTTTATTTGCCACTCAGTTGGGAGAGATCTTAGGATTTTCATACACATCTCTTTCTGTGTATACTCCTTTCCCAGAGCTGAAAGCTCATTGGTGATTTCTGTAAATCTAGCATCCAACTGATCCAGACATTCACCTGCAATCATTTTAAAGTTTTCAAATTTTTGGACTGCAACAGTTAATTTATTTTCTTTGATTTGTTCAGATCCTTCACAAATCAAAGTAATTTTTTCCCAAATTTCTTTGGCTGATTTGCAAGATTTGACTTTGTTGAACATAGCATAGTCCAAAGTTTTGTAAAGCATGTCTTTGGCAACATTGTCAAGATTGTATCTTTTTCTGTCTTTGTTGGTCCATTCACAACGAGGCTTTTCAACCATAACAGGTATGGGTTCTGCTGCAGCATCCTATCCTTCAGCTGGAGGTGCTCTTCTTACAGCAGTTTTGACCTTTAGAAGTTGCAGTGGCCTATCCTCTATCACTAGCCACATTTCATCGTGAAAAGCTGATAGATTAGCCTGCATACGAATTTTCCAATCATCAAACTCTTCCACAGTGAACATGGGAATGCAAGTTGGATTTGCTTCCATGATAATAACTTTGCTTTTGAAATAAAAGCTTTAAAAACTCAAGTGTTGTTTCTTTTGAAAAGTGTGAGATCTAGTTCAGTAACCAGTGCAGAAGGCTCAATGAACCAACCGCTCTGATACCACTTGTAGGTTCTAAGGGGTGAGTAGTAAGGTTTAGAAAGGGGGGTTGAATAAACCTTATCAAATTTTAGAATTAGTCCTTGAGGGACAACTAGGTTGGCTTACTTCAGCAAAGTTACCCACTCAACAGACTCGACCGAGCTGTTGATCGTATAACTTAGCTGGTATCAACTAACACTTAGATTTACAGTTGACTTGTTTTTTGTTCAGCGGAAGACTTTTCACCCTTAATGTTTTAAACTTGTTTTTCAACACTTGTTTTTAGTAATGGTTATTATCAGTTGAGTTTAGCAATTATAACTTACCAACAGATATAAATACTATGCAAGAAATTAAAAGACTTTAAGTAAATGAGACAATAGCAATTTTATAGTGGTTCGAAGATGGGGTAATTCCTCTAATCCACTATTCTCCAACTCCTGAGTAATCCACTAAGTAATAGATCTTGGTTACAAAGTAGTCAACAGTCTGAGTCAGCTTTGATCACACAGTTGGCTGCTCATGGGACTCATCTTCTTCACAAAACAGTTGTCTTGCTACTTCAGCTCTCTCGAACTCTTGGAATTGATAGCACAACCTTCCAACGAGCTCAAAGCTTCTGGTTCGAACTAGAACCTTACTACTTCTCCTTCAACCTTGGAGAGTAGACCCCTTTTATTCTTCAAACAAATTTTTCTCTTCAACTTGATGAAGTAATCTTTTCTTCACTGAGTGTGTTGGACTGAGTTCCTTCGATTTTAGGCTTGAGGAATGTCTTTGAAAGCTTGAGAGTATTTGCAGGTTTGCTTGCTTGAATGCTTGTATGCTTGTATGCTTGTAATGAACTCGGTTTCCTTCTCTCACTTGCTTCCTCAGCCTTTTATAGAGAAGATTCAAAAATATGTCCGTTGAAGAGATAAACATGTGTTTCAAATCTCACTCGTAGGTTGTTGGCATATCTTGTCCTTGCAGCATTAATGAGGATCATACCGTGATTTTAATGCTCTGCAGCATTTCCTTGGTCTCTGAGGGTTTCAGGTACATCCTATTGGTTCCTTGCTTTTTGCACTCTTTCAGCAAAACAACTTTATTCTTTGGCCGACACAAACCTATTTCCAAAGAAAACTCGACTTATGTTGACAACGGATCTCTATCAGCTTTCTTCAAGTCTTGTCTGCTGCATACCCCTTTGACATTTGATTCCATTCATTTTGGAATAACTTAGCTCTCAGTTAGCTGACTGAGACAACTTTTCTGTCACTTGACTAATCCTTCACTTGGCTTCACACCGCTGGCACACAGTTGGGTCTTCTCTTCAATATTGAGTCGACTCTTGTAATCTTCAACTTAGCTGACTTCTACTCAACTCATGCAATCCTGTCTATTACAAGTTGAATTATAAAGAAAACGGGGTGCCAACTTCCTATTCTAAGTTTTACATGGTATCATCAAAATCTAAACATAAATTTCCAACAATATACAAGTAAAATCAGCAGGAGTTAATGGTATAAAAGCAAAGGATATGAAACCCAAAGTTAACGAAGTTGGCTTTAGGGCGAGGCTAAGGTCAGCAAGAGAAAGAACCTCTTTGGTTATGAGCTTGCCAGCCACAAACCAACTTGTACATAGTTTGCTATTAACAAAGTCATCGTCCCAGGTGACCGAAGTAAGGTCACGAGGGCGAGGACATGTAACTCTCCACCCTAAGGGAATGGCCCACGGGGTCTCTATCGGGGCCTGGATATAAATAAATTTCTCTTTCCAAGGCTATACCAAAGAAGAAAGAAGGTGGAGAAGCTTACAGTTAGGTTTCAGAGAGATGTAAAAAATCCATTCTCGCTGGTGGTCGAGGACGAATTGATAGAATTTAAGAACCGAAAATGGGGGAAGGATGGTGCTTCGTCAATATATCGCATTAGGATCGCGAAGCCTAAAATATGTCGGTACGCATTTGGAACGAGCTGGGCGGGGCACACTCCTAGTCCATTCAAGAAATCTACAACAGGACGAGCAAGGGGGAACCTCAAGCCTGCCTCTAAGCTAGGAAAGTGAAAGGCCAAACATCAATATGGGGGCTCATCTATCCGATCATTTGGCCATGGGAGGATAATTAAATAATTAGGAGGAATAAATAACCTCTCCCTAATTTCAGCTATCTCAGAAGTATGTACAATAGAGCGAAGCAAAGCCCAAAGGGCCATAAATTCTAGGCCGAGCTCTACAGATGCTCCGACCTCATCAAATTCATTATTTTGGTCTAATTCTGGGTTAGGGTCCACTAAATGGTGCACAACCCTAATAGCCTAAGAGGATTTACTTCTAATACAAAGCGAGATCCAGAGGGATTGCCTAGGCTTAAACTAGATCCTGAGCTCGAGCTTGAACCACTCGAACTAGAGTCCGAGGAGCGAGAGTATGGTCCGAAGTCATTATTGCAAAGATGAAAAGAAATAAAATTCAATAAAATCAAAAGAATAATATGCAAAGTGAAGCTAAGGGCTACCTCGAAGTAGGAGATCTGAATAAAAATGATGAAAACCCTTTACAGAAGGGGAACCTCTGAGCTCGCGGCAACCTGGAAGCTATTTGCTACACCAAGAAGAAAAGTGAAAAGTAACAAACTGAATGGGCTCCCTATATATAAGGAGAGGCGGGAGAATCCTACGGCCTATATTAAAGAGCTTTTCGAATTCAACAGTTCAGATCAGAGTTACCTTAGTATTTAATACTAAAATAATTACGGGAGTAATGATATTGGATCAAGTTAAAATTACCATTTTACTATCGTAAGTAAGCTAAAAGACTATAGGGCACCAAGATCCGCGTGTTTTTTATTCGGGTCGTGACCCGACCCAAGGTGATGTGTTGGGTCGCCCGTGAACCGCCACCATCGTTTTGTATTAAGATATGACATGTGGATCATTATGATCTTCACACGTGGCACTAGGTCGTAAGGCCTAGCAAAGTCAAAACCTATAAATACAACACATTTCTCTTTTGCAATAGGTATCTCATTTATTATTATTCACCTCGCTCTTCAGTTTATTAGCAACCTTAAATCTATACCCGGCTAGCCTAACGTTCGTTCTTTTATAAGTCCCATGAAATAAAGTACCTAGGCTCGAGCCAAAGCAACCCGAACCGAAGTACATCTGATTTATTCACCCAAATCAAATATATTTGGATATTTACTAAAAAAATAATCACATGTACTTCAAGACATACTTTCAGTCGTAAATGTATTGTCATATCCTTTTCTTGGTTGGTGACATATTTTCAATTATGTCTTTTTTTTTTGGTTAATATGTCTTGTTGTAGTTATTTAGTTAATATAATTATTAATAAAACTTGAAAAGTTATAAATGTCATTATCTCATAACTCTCTCCACCAAACTTCAAATTTCTTTAGGGAAAATAAAATATTTCCAAAAATAATTTCTAATATCCGTTAATTGTTATATTTGAAAAGGATTAAAAAAACCATTGTATGAGTGGGTTCAATATAACTTCTTGACAGTGCTCATTTTATATTTTTAATCTATTTGATGTACCAAATGAAAAATCTGTCAATGCATATTTTATGATTTTTTTAACAAATAATTTAGTCACACCTTGTTTCTTCTTAAATGAAAGCACAAGTAGATTGTAACAAGAAAGAGATATTTGCGTTCATTAAAGAGAAGGTTTGGAATCATTTACAAGGGTGGAAACAGAAAATACTATCGAGGGCGAGGAAGGAAATTCTACTAAAAACCATAGCACAAGTTGTGCCTATCTATACTATGAGTATTTTCCTTCTTACGAAAGATCTTTGTGGTGAACTTGAGAGGATGATGAACTCATTTTGGTGGAGTAAAGGTGGGAATCATGTAGGGGGATTAATTGGCTGTCATGGAATAAGCTTTGTGCTCATAAGAATCAAGGCGGTCTCAATTTTAGACGTCTGCATGAATTTAATATGGCAGATTTGGAGAATGCAGACAAAACAAAACTCTTTTGTGGCTCGAACCTTTAAAGCCAGGTATTTTCCCTCGTCTTCCTTGATTAATGCTAAGTTAGGTTATAATCCCAGTTATGTTTGGCGAAGTATTCTTGAAGCACGTGATTTGTTGTTAGTAATTGTCGATGGAAAGTGGGTAATCGTAAACGTATTTCTATTTGACATGATCCTTGGTTACCGGAGAAAAATGCTTTTGTTACGTCTCATCATAATCAATTGGAGGCCGATATCTCTGTACATAGTTTAATGGTGTCTGAATCTTGTTAATGGGACGTTGATATTGTTAAGGATTTGTTCAATGTTAGAGATCAACAATTAATTCTCTCCATCCCACTGAGCTCTAGTATCCTTGAAGATTCTAGGGTATGGAAGGGGGACAAGAGGGGTGTCTATTCAGTAGAATCGGGGTATAAATTGTTATGTAAGGAAATGGATAGTAGCCTTAATCTTGAGATGTTATTCGACTAGAAAAGCTTATGGGAGTTGAAAATCCCTGCAAAAGTCAAGAATTTATTTTGGAGAGCATGTCGCAATGCTTTACCTACAAAAGAGAGGCTCATTTCGAGACAAGTTCATCTTTCACCCCTTTACCTTGTGTGTAATGTTGATTTTGAAACAACTAGCCATATTTTTTTTCCTCTGCCCATGTGCCAAATCCTGTTGGAGATTGATTGGTGTTGATGAAGTTCTTATGGAAAACTCTTCCTTCCTAACCAGTCTTAATAAATTGTGGCAGAATTTGTCGTATGAAAAAGAGTGTGAAGTGGCTATGATTTTGTGGGCAATATGGAGTAATAGGAATCAGATTCTATGGCAGCAGAGTAGCAGAAATCCATCTCAGATCGTAAATTTTGTGTGCTCCATTTGTTTCAATGGCAGATGACCCAGGTGACAGAATTGGTGGATTGGAATATTTTAGCAGGTGATGGAGCTGTGTCTTGGCAAGTACCGAAACAGGGGTGGATAAAATGTAACATTGATGCAACATTATTTCCAAAAGAATCAAAGATGGGTTATGGGGTTGTTATTAGAGACTATGAAGGGAGCATTTTAGCAGCAATCTAAGGTGAAGTTCAAGGTCCATTTCTCCTAGATGTTGCTGAAGCATTAGGAATGAGAGAAGTCCTTAGCTGGTTGAAGACAAATTGGAACTCCTCGTGCATAGTGTTGGAATCGGACTGTCTTCAAGTGATTAAAGCCTTAAGAAAAAACCTGAGGGATAATTCCTATTTCTCAGATGTTATCTTAGAATGTAAAAATTTGTTGGATGATTTACAAAGTGTGTATTGTGTTTTTGTTAGGAGATCAGCGAACGGTGTAGCACATGCGTTAGCTAGAGCAAGTAGTTCTATGTCTGGTGTCATGGTGTGGAATTATATTCCTCTACTTCATTTTAATGAATTGCAGTTCGATCTGCTTCCTTAATGAAAGTTTTTACCTTTGATTTCAAAAAAAAGTGCTCATGGTAGTTAATTAACATTTGCTATGTAATAGTAATCGTGGTCTTCTACTTGACTATTTGTATCACAAAGTGAAATTAGTTATAATTATCTTTACAATCTTTATAGAGGAAATTACACTGAACCCCCCATACTATTCACGTTTTTACACTTTACCATATAAACTATTTTTTGTTACATTTACCATATGAACTATATAAATTTTTGCACTTTGCCCTATATGGACTATTTTGCCCCTAAAATTTTATTTTTCTTAAAATAATGGCAATAGTTCATTATGGTCATCAGACCTATCATGTTATTGTACATAAAATTAATATTTTCTTAAATTCATACATTGTTTCAACTATATATAAATATGTATGCTTAGTTAGTTTTTGGGTTGCTGGTCACACGTACAGTTTTACGACAGCTTCTTACGCTCAACCTTAAGAGACATCGCAATGGTTCGTAGCAAAAAGACAAAAAAAAAGCAAAAAATTGTGGCAAAAAAATTATCCCTAAATTTGGACATTAGCGACCAATTTTATGTATTCATCACTAACTAATTAAAAAAATAATAAATAATATAATTTTAGTCAGTTAGCGATGAATATATTCGTCACTAACCATGAATATTCAACTACATTCTAGTCAAATAATGTATGAATTTAAGAGATTATTAATTTTTATACGAAGCATGATGGGTTGGATATGATCGTAATGAACTATTTTTATTTTTTAAGAAAAATGAAATTTTAGGGGTGAAAATGTCCATATAGGGAAAAGTGCAAATATTTACATAGTTCATCTAGTAAAGTGTAACGAAAAGTAGTTCATATGGTAAAGTGTAGAAACACGAATAATATAAGTTTAGTATAATTCCATCATCTTTATATTTATCTCCATTCCAATCTCTACTGTAAATTTATATTTTTATTTCTATTTCACCTGAGAGACTGATGCTACGAATTGCAGATCACTCCAAAGATGTTGAAATTAAAGCCCCACTTGTAGTAATACTCATTAGAGAATTGACATGCGACACGACTAGACAGTTAGAAAGCCCTAGGGTTATCCTTGGAAAGCCCATCCACTTAAGTCAATATAGGTTTTGAGATTTGTCCAAAAGCAGAGAGTACATTAATAATACTAAAAATTGAGATTCTTACAAAAGAATGGAGATAAACTATTTATACCTGAAACTTTGGGCTCATCTGCACTCTATAGTGGTTTGTACTTCATGGGCCACCAATATAATAACAAGTATGATTTGACCTAATTAGCAATAATTATGGGTTAATTATAATGAATTTACAAATATAATAAAAGATACTTTCAAAAGTGTAGGTCCCAAGGGGTGTAAGTAAGGTTTAAAGGGGGGGGGGTTTGAATAAACCTTACCAACTTTCCGATTTAGTCCTTTTTAAATAAGTTCAGAGTTGATTTCACAGCTATGTCCTTGATGGACAGCTAAGTTAGTTAACCAGCAGAGTTATCCACTCAATGACTCGACCGAGTTGTTGATAGAATAACTCAGGATGTTGTTTAGTCTAATACTTAACTTGGTTGTGATGAGATTTTCAGCGGAAGACTTAACACCCTTGAATTTGGTTTAAGTCGTTTTAACACTTGGTTTTAGCACTTTGTTAAATATCAATTGGATAGCAAATTATCAGCAGATATTAAATAATATGCAGTAAGTAAATGACACAATAAATTTTATAGAGGTTCGAAGATGGGGTAATTCTTCTAATCCTCTCTTCTCCAACTCCTGGAGGAATCCACTAAGTATTGATCAGAGTACAAAGTGGTTATTAGTCCGGATACAAGTCTTAATCACACAAATGGTGACTTGATCCTTTGGGACTCGATCTGAGATGCCTTGGTCAACACAAACGCTTCTCATACGACTCAGCTTCTTCACAAGGCAGCTGTCTTGCTACTACAACTCACTTGCTCAAGTTTCTTGGATTTGATCACGAAGCCCTCCAATGACTTGAGACTGATTCGACCTTGAACCTTTCTACAATCCTCCTTGGAATGTAGACCCCTTTTGATCCTTCAAACGTTTCCTCTTCAACATTATGAGGTTGTCTTTCCTTTACAACTTGGTGTTGGATCGATTTCCTTCGAAGTTTAGGCTTGAGGATTTGCTTGAATAAATTGAGAATATTTTTGCAGGTTACAGCTCGAATAATAACTTGAAAGTTCGTGGTTCATGTAGTCAAGGTGACCTGTTCTCAAATTGATTCCTCTGCCTTTTATAGTGCTCTTTCAAAAATCTGCCCATTGAAGAGATAGGCTGATTTTCAAAAGACACTAGTGGTCATTGGCTTGTCTTGTTGCAGTCCTTGAAAATGACATTACCTCGTATTAAATGAACCTTCAGCTTTTGAGAGTCTGACACAGGTGCAATGCTTCCCATTGGTTTATTCCTTTTGCACGCTTCTGGGACTGAGCACTTTAGAATATTACAGCATGGAAGTATTACTTATTTAAGTAACTTTCTTGACTTATGTGCAACGGACTCTTCTCAGTTGTCTTGACTTGACTGCAGTTTCTTAACTTCCCCAGGTGACTTTGAGTCAGCTCCTAATCATTGGAAGACTCATCTGTCACTTCAACTTGACTTGGCTGTCTTGAGTTGACTTGACTGACACTTCTCACAGCGGTATCATAGCTGCTACTCCTTCAGTCGATTTCTTGACTTCTCCTCCTTGCCATACTCAAATTTGCTTCACAATGAGTCTTCATTTTAGCCTTCAGTTGACTTCTTGCATATCCAGGCATAGCTGACTTGACTCAGCTCGAACAACCCTATCTATTATAATGCAAATTACAAAGAAAATGGGGTGCCAACTTTCTATTCTAAGTTTTACATGGCATTCATCAAAATCTAAACAATAAATTTCCCAACAATTTCCCCCTTTTTGATGATGCCAAAACTTAAAACATACATGCAAAAGTGTAAGCATCAAAGATACATACATGTAGTGCAGTAACAGAGAATGTATGCATAGAATCAATCTTTTATTGATCATAACATTCTTGTCCTTTACACAGCTGTTTACAAAGTGTATCAGAGCAAACATCTATGTCTATGCAAAAAAAAAAGAGAAATTACATATTTCTTATTCAATGTACAGAAGACTTACATACTTATGCATTTACAATAGTAAATTACATGAAGGGGTGGACAGCAACACTTCATCTCCTTCGCTGCCTCTTTCTTTCTTCATCAGCTCTGTCGTCTTCTGACCTTTTTCTCTTCTTTTCTTCTCTTTTCCTTTCTTTTTCTCATAGGCTTTTCCTCGCGACTTCATCTCTTCTTTTTCTTTCTTGTCTCTCTTCCCACAACTGAGTTTGTCTTTTATTTTCTTCTTCGATTCTCTTTACATACTCAGCATTGTTCTTGGCCACTTGCAAGTTGGCTACTTCATCAAACCCAGCCCAATAGATCCCTCCTTTCTTCCCTGGATCTATATATTCGATGTTTTTGGGTAGAGGTCTAGGTTTGAAACCTCTTCCTCCACTTTCTACCTCTTCTCTAGGTTTGTATTGTCTTTGGGGCCTTCTTCTTTCCAAAGAGAGTGACCAACAGAGTGATTGCTCGGAGTCTGCCGCCTATCGCCTTCTTCGCACAACTTGAGGCCTTTTTTTCCAATACAAGTCCCAGGTTTGGGCCATGGTCATGTTCTCAAGTATCCCTCGGATGCGAGCGTCTTGAATTTATCAACAGATCTCGGCTCGGTTCCAACGTCTGAAATGGCATCAGTGTTTCTTCCTGTCAGAATGCCTCCATATTGTTTCAGTATGTCCATCGCACGGGCATCCATTTTTCTTTCAATCTCCATCATCTCTGCTTCTACTATTTTCTTCTTCTCGGACATGGGCACAACAGAGTGTTGGAGCTGCAGAGTCACTGGAAGTTTGCTGATTATGTCAGCTGTGACAAGTCCTTGTTGAGGGGTTCTAGCAACCGTTAAAGTCATGTCTTTCGAACCTTCTCCCTCAACTGATTTTCCCTTTTCTTTCTTCTGCTCTTCAGCTGTCTTCTCCTTCACAGCGGATCCTTTCAACGTCTTTAGGTATTCCTCTTCCCCCTTTTTGGCATCATCAAAGGAGAGAGGAACCCCTGGAAACATGCCAGCAAGCATGAAATCTAGGCGATGATAGGCGAGTTACGCTTGGATTCTCTTTGCGGAGTATCTTTGCTCGAAATTCTGAGCTAGTGGCGTTGGATTCGGCTGTCACCAACTTCATTTCAGCCATAAGAAGGTTGAATTTTTCATTCATGTTCTCCTCTACGCGCAGAAGTTCTTTGCGATGAAATTCGCGCATTAGTTCCATTTCTGTGGTATGAGAAGTATGCATTCTATCAATGTTTTCTTGCATCCTCTTCTTCATGTCAGCATTATTAGCGCTCCAGATTAGCATCTTATTGTACAATGCTTTGAAGTATCGAACTTGTTCCACGCGCATTGTCTGCTGCTGTTTCCACCATTCACGAATCCTGACTATGATTCCACGCAGATCGGCCGTAAGATTAGCATCTCTGTCATCCAGCCGCATATCCAATGAGGCCTGGTGCCTTTCCATCTTCTCAATCTTCGCAAATATTGCCTTGAAGACTTCTCGAACCTCACCATCACCTCTGTCTCACCAGGCCAAGCAAAGACATCAAAATCAAAATCTGCTGGGATGATGGTATCTGTGGGAATGACTAGATCAGGGCTATGGAACGTTGTTGATCTCTAGCTGATTCTTCATCAAGATCAGGCAACTCTAATGTTAAAGGGAAAGTTTGTTCAAACGCATCATCACGAACATAGGGAATCTGGTCAACTGTGACTTGTGGCCATGATGTTCTGGTTGAGTCGATTGCTGCGACTTTGGGAGCTGCGCGATTGACTAATGATTCACTGGGTCTGTTGTGGTATTTCACCTAGCTGGCTGAGCCTCAGCTGTCTTAACAGCTTCGTCGGTCTCAGTTGGTTTTTCCATATGAGTTATCTGGTCCTCGGCCGTATCAGTAGCGTCATCGGACGATGATGAGACTTGTAGGGGTGGCTCATCATCAAAATTGAACTTTTGACGAGCAACCTTGAATTCTGGCTTACTCGTGGCGGGAAGAACAACCTTGAATTGGACTTGCAACAAGAGATGACTCAGCTTCATCACCTTCTGATCCCAGAAATATTACATCAGGATTGTCTTGGGAATCGTGAAGGGCACTTATCTCCTTCTCAGATGCATCGATGATAACTGGAGGGATGTTACGTAGCCGCCTCTTTACCTCGGGTAGTCTCAACCTCCCGTAGGCCTTGATTCCTCCTGCAGTCTCAATGCAGCAAGGCCTTGGACATTCCTTTCGACAGACTCAGCTGTCTTGGGGTCTTCTACGGTGGCATCCACAGGAGTCTCAACTCCGTGGATTGCACTTTCATTTCCCAGAGTGTTAACTCCAAGGGCAGAACCATCCTGTGCCTCGACTGCATCGCGGTGTCCTCGGCTGCGAGCGGTTTGCACTTCAGTGAGACAGTCTCAACTGTCCCGAGCCTCGTCGATGATAACTTGCTATGTATCTGTTTGTTTTCCTTCTCCACTTTGCCTCCTAGATTCGTTGTGGAGTCAGCTGCAGCATTCTCCGATCTAGCTGCAGTGGAGGGAGTTTTCCCCTCAGCCGGCACACCAGCTGAGTGACTTGGAATGGGGTCACTTTCCTCCATACTCCTGGCTGTTTCCTTTGAGTGTTCAGCCATTGGGGCAGGTGGTAAGACACATTCAATAGGGGTTGGCTCGACTTGGGTCCCCAAGTTCCCAGTTTCATCGCCATTTCCCTTAGAACCTTCCTCAGAGTGAGCTGGGGAAGTGGTCGCAGCAACAACGGTTGCAATCTGCTGCACCACCCCCATAGGGTCAATTTCTAGCTGTGATTTGGAAGACTCCCCAGGTCCTTCCATTAGCCGTTGCTCATGCATCACTTTGGATTCCCGCATGGCTTGCTGCATTTCTAGCTTTTCTGTCGCAGCAGCAGGGTCCAAATCGTCATCACTCTCTGAAAGAGCATCGAGGTGGGGATGAGTATGCTCAGTGGTTCCAGTGAAGGGACAGATTTTGGTCTTCTCACGAGCGTCAGCCTCTTATGCCAACCTTTCCTTCTCCTTTTCTTTGAAGATGTTCAATATATCGATGCAGTTCTCTTCATCCAATTCTTGAACCACTATCGTCAACCCCAGGAAATTCATTAGTTCTTCTTCTTCTTCAATAAACTCGGGTCTTTGGAACTGTTCCCTCGATCGACTTAGCTTCCACTTCCTCCATTCACGCAGACGATTTTGGATGTCTGGATATGGTGGAGAAAACATGATCACATCATCGTCGTCATCTTCCTGCTGTACTTCTTTCTCAGGAATGGAGGGTAGCAGGGTTTGCTGCTCTTCACCCTTAGCGGCGTACGCGTCGCCGAGGAGACACGATCCTATCGACAGGAGACTTAGGCGCTCGGCTATTACTAGCTCCTCACTGTTCAATCCACACTGGGTCTTGACTTGCCTCTCTGTTGATCGGCCTCGGCGACTTGGCGGTTTCATCAATAATCTCTGGAGACTCTACTTCTCCAAATTTGTTTTTGAATGTCTGTTCGGTGAGTGGCGGACTCACTATTTTCTCAAGCTCGAGTGCTTGAAGATTCTTCTTCTTCTTTTGGTTTTCACCGAGGAACGTCCTGTTCCACTTCCTCCTGTTCCTCGAAGGTAAAGGCCTTCGCGATTGTCTTAGAGGCAATCGCCTTTCTCGTCTTGGCGATCCTCTTATTCTTCGATTTAGGAGAAGGTACTAAGGATTCCTTCTCTGCTGTGGGCTGGCTGGGGCAAGTGACTCGAGCTGCAGGGGGTAGTGCGATTGTTTTCTTTTTCATTTCTTTGGAGCAACAATCTTCTTTTCAAATTAGGGGCGACTTTTCTTCTTGGGAGGGTAGGAGACAGCTGTTTCTTCAGGGTCAGCTGATTCCCCCTCACTTGTGTCCGCCCTCTTCGCATAAGCTCTCTTCTGTGCTCCAGAGAGATTTGATCGGAACATCTTTTTGTTAACATTGAACGCCTTTCCATGTTGGAGAGGAGCACCTTTCACCTCCATCAACCGGTCAATCACCAGGCCATACCCCAAAGATCCTCCGAACGATCCATCTTCCTTGAAGGACTTATTCCCAATATTTTGGCAGAGTCTGCTGTATACAAACTCATCCCAGTTTACCTTCTTCTCCTCCATGATCGCAGCCATCACAATCAGCTTGGTTTTGGACAACTGATTAAAGCTTCCAAATTTGATGTCTACACACTTGGCAACAATGTCCAACAACTTATGGTAATCTTCCTTCAAGACTTCTTCTTGTGTAGACAATCTTCGCGGCAACGATCGGGTTTGGCCACTTCCTTCCATGCGGCCCAGGTTTACATCGACTTCATAGATCTCGGCACTCCTTCCGCCGTAGCAAGCGATGTTACGCCAAATCCTTGGCGGTGATTGTGAATTATTTCCCGTGAACAGAGGACTTGATGCCCTCATCGTGAACTTCGGTGTTCACATAGAAGCTGCTAGCGACCTCCTCCACGTAGGTCATTTGAAACTCCATTGTGAGAAAGGGTTTCAGCCCAGACTTCTCCACTTTCTTAGCTATTTTCTTCACAAGGGTTTCGTCGAACCCCAGTTTGATCATTCCTTCAAAATCCACGGTAGACCCAGTGTGGATTTGTTTTCCCAACTTAACAAAATCGTAAGTAGATGCCATTTCTTGAAGATTTACCGAATGAAACTTTGAAAAAGTGCTTTGAAAATCTGTAGGGTTTCTAGAGAGAAATTTCTTTCTTTGCTTTTGAGAGAGATGAACAATTTGTGTAAAGTGAGAGAAAAACAGACGTAATGGTATATGTATAGGTTATGAAAGGACGTGCATACGGTTTTGAAATTTGATCGAGATCAACGGCTCAGATTTAGCACGCCGATTAGCATTTAATTTCTCGCATTTAATGCGGCAGCATTTATATCCAATCATAGGCTTGGTCGTGAAGCTTTTGACTGTATCTGTCATTATTGCGCTGACATCATCCTTAAAAACATTCCCGCTTAGTAAAAATGACTGCGTTTTTGTCACTTAGCTCATAAATAACTCAGCTTACTCCTTAGCTGATTCAACTCTTCTCTCTTTTCACATAGGTACTCAACTGTCAGCAAACTTGATGCAGCTGATTTTCGATACGGCTGACTCACTTAGCTGATCTAAAAACTTAGCTTCATTTTTATCTTTTCTTGTTTCATCTCTTCTCCTTGAATCTTCTGAGTGTTAACTCAGCTCAATTAACCCTAGCTCATGCTTGAGTTCTTCAAATCTTGATTCACATAATGGCTTTGTGAATATGTCAGCTAACTGTTTATCAGTTGAGATATATTCCAAGGTGATGTCCTTCTTTTCAACATGATCTCTTATGAAATGATATCTAACATCAATGTGCTTTGTTCTTGAGTGCAACACAGGATTTTGAGTGATTGCAATAGCACTTGTGTTATCACACATAATTGGAATCTCTCTTTCTTCAACATCATAATCTCTCAGTTGTTGTCTCATCCATAAGACTTGGGCACAACAGCTGCCCGCAGCTATGTACTCAGCTTCAGCTGTGGATGTGGCTATTGAGTTTTGCTTCTTGCTAAACCAGGAAACCAGTCTGTTTCCAAGCATTTGACATGTGCCTGAAGTGCTCTTCCTGTCCACTCTACATCCAGCATAGTCAGAGTCTGAGTAACCAATAAGCTTGAATCCTCCTTCCTTTGGATACCATAAGCCGACTTCCTGGCATCCCTTCAAATACCTTAGGATTCTCTTAGCTACAGTCATATGGCTTTCTTTTGGTGCTCTTGCACATACACCTACAACAAAGGTGATGTCCCTCTTCTTTGTGAGATCGGTGAACCAATAAGTGCTCTGTATCTTGTTTGATCCACAGGCTTGCCATCTGCATCCATATCCATCTTGACAGATGTATTCATTGGTATTTTCACAGAAGATTTCTCTTCGATACCAAATTTCTTCATTAAATCTCTGGTATACTTTGTTTGACTTATGAAGGTTCCATCCTTCAGCTGTTTAACTTGAAGTCCTAGAAAGAATGTCAGCTCTCCCATCATGCTCATCTCAAATTTGCCTTGCATGAGGTTTTTGAGAATTTATCACACAGCTCTTTGTTTGTGGATCCAAAAATAATGTCATCCACATATATTTAAACAAGCAATATACTCTCTCCATCTTGAATTCTGAAGAGTGTTCTATCCACTTTGCCTTTGGTGAATCCATTATCTGTTAGGAATTGAGATAATGTATCATATCATTCTCTTGGCGCCTGTTTCAATCCATAAAGAGCTTTCTTGAGCTTGTACACCTTATCTCCAAGAGTCTTCTGCTCAAATCCTAGAGGTTGTTCAACATAGACTTCTTCTTCCAATAATCCATTTAAGAATGCACTTTTTATATCCATTTGATATACAATGAAGTTCTTGTGTGCAACATAGGCAAGAAACATTCTTATTGCTTTTAATCTTGTAACAGGGGCAAATGTTTCTTAAAAATCTATTCCTTCTTCTTGGCAATGCCCTTTGGCTACCAATCTTGCTTTGTTTCTTACCACATAGCCTTCTTCATTCATCTTGTTTCGAAAACCCATTTTGTGCCAATAACATTTTGATGAGTTGGTCTTTGAACCAATTTCCATACTTTGTTTCTTTCAAACTGATTCAGCTCTTCTTGCATGGCCTGAATCCAATGTGCATCATCCAATGCTTGGGACACATCTTTTGGCTCTATTTGGGAAATAAATCAAGTGACCATTGTTTCTTGTTGAGCTCTGGATCTGGTTCTTACACCGTCTCTCACATCTCCAATGACTAGTTCTGGTGGATGGTCTCTTAGCCATCTCACATCTGGTTGGAGTAAGTTAGCTGGGTTCAGTCGTCTTGCAACTGTGTTATCTTGAGCAGCTCTCTCATCATTACTTAGCTGCATATTCTCCAGCTATCTTTGAGATTCACTATCTCATCTTCACCTTGATTAATTACTCTAGTTTCGGCTTCAACATAGGGACTCTTACGTATAGTTGGATGATTCGATTTATCGACTAACTCTTCAATGTCTTCTCCATTTACATTAGGTTCATCAAAAACCACATGGATAGACTCTTCTGTGACCATAGTCCTTTTGTTCAACACTCTATAGGCTTTACTTTCAGCTGAGTATCCCAAGAAGATGCCTTCATCAGCTTTAGCATCAAATGCCTTTAGATTATTCTTCCCATTGTTGTGGATGAAGCATTTACAACCAAATATTTTAAAGTATGCAACATTTGGCTTTCTCCCTGTCCATATTTCATATGGAGTCTTTGTCAGCTGTCTGTTTATCATGCATATATTTTGAGTATAGCATGCAGTGTTTATGGCTTCAACCCAAAATCTTTTAGGCAGCCCTGCTTCAGCTAACATGGTCCTTGCAGCTTCCTTGAGAGTTATGTTCCTCCTTTCTGCAACTCCATTCTGCTGCGGAGTTCTAGCTGCAGATAGTTCGTGAGTAATACCATTTTCAACACAGTACTGAGTTATTATTCCATTGACAAACTCAGTTCCTCTATCGATCTTATCTTTATAATGGTTTGACTTTTCTCATTTTGAACTCTTTTCATCAGCTGTGGTAACTTCTGCAAAGTTTCTTTCTTTTTACACATGAAAATTGTCCACGTATATCATGAATAATCATCCACCACTACTAGAGTGTATTTCTTTCCACTTATGCTGGCTGGCTTAACTGGACCAAATAGATCCATGTGTAACAGATGCAGTATCCTTGTTGAAGATGGACTTGACTTCTCTTTAAATGATGATTTAATATGCTTTCCCATCTGGCATGCATCACAAACACTTTCTTTCTTGTATACTGAGTCTGGGAGTCCTTCTACAAGATTACTCCTTGCAAGCTTGTTAATTGTCTTGAAATTCAGGTGATTCAGCTTCTTGTGCCACATCCAACTTGATTCGGCTGTACTCTTTGCTAATAAACAAGTGCTTGGTGTGGCAGTCGACCAGTCTACCACATACATGTTCCTTTGTCTGGATCCTTGCAACACTACTTCATTTGATTCAGTGTCTTTGATTTGGCACACTCCCATGTTGAATCCAACATTATAGCCTTTGTCACAGAGTTGGTTGATGCTTAGTAAGTTGAAATTTAGGCCTTCAACATATGCAACATCTGTGATTTCTAATCCATTTTTCTTGATCGATCCAGTGCCTCTTATTTCCCCTGGAGCTTCATTTCCTCCAAATATGACTTTTGCACCTCTAATCTCCTTGAACTTTGACAAATTTTTCTTGTTTCCTATCATGTGTCTGGAACAACCACTATCCATGTACCAGGTTCCTTGGCACTCGTTTCTTTGAACTGCAATCAAGGAAATTAGTTTTTAGGTACCCACATTTGCCTGGTCTGAGGGGTTAGTCTTTGTAAGATGATCTAACCAACCTATAGCCAAATGATTTGACTCTAGGGGTTGCCATCTATACGTGCCATAATCATAATTCACTTTGGCAAATTGCTTGGGGGCTTTAGGTTCATACAACTGTCTCTTTTGTCGTATGCTGTGTGTGTGTTTTTTAGCTTGATTGCCTTCTTTGGGTAATTGTGATATCTCCGAGTGTAGTGCTTGGGTGCATATGTGTGCTGATAATGGCTTTGTTGCCTTTGAAATGACCTTTGTTGAGTTCTAGGTCTTTGCCATTTTGGCATGTATTCCATAGGTCTTGGGCGATATTTCACATTATTCCAATCGACTTGACTTGGGTAGTTTCTACCATTCCCATCATTTGTTTTCCTTTGATAGAACTTAAGGGGATTACGTAGCTCTGTTTCTTCTTTCTGAGTACTTCCTATTTGGAGTTTGCTTTGAGGAACTCTGTTGGATTTCTTCTCACTTTGTCCTCTCAAAGATACTCAATTTGGATGTTTTCCTTTTCCTTTATATCCTAGGCCGGTTTGTTTGTGATTGTGCTTTGGAATGATTTGTGTGTGCAACATTTGGTGTCTTGGATTTTTGAAATGTTTCATTACTCGAAGATCCTTTTTCCAAGATCACTCTAGGAGTTTGACTATTCACAAAGGAATTGAATCCTATGCCTGTCTTGTCTCCACATTCTTTTTGCTCATGATAAGGTCATCCAATGATTTAGATGCCTTTGTGAATGAAGCAATCACATTTTTGAGATCATTTTCTCTCTTTTCCGTAGCAGCTATCTCTGCTATTAGTTTAGCATTCTCAGCCTTCAGCTCTTTGTTCTCATCAGCTAAGTGACTTAGAGTACTCAGCTCCTTAGTCAGCTGTGAGTTTTGGCTTTTGAGCTGGATGTTTTCCTCATTTAATAGTGAGTGTGAGGATTTAATGTGCTCAAAATCTTTCATCATTTTGCCTAATGAATCATAAAGATCAGTGGGTGATGAAGTGTGTGTGTCACAATCACTATCACTAGAATCTGAATGAGATGAGTTAGAGTGTACCTCATCTTCCTGGTCAGGTTGATCTTGTTCTTTAGCCATTAGACAGATTAAGGCTTCTTCTTTCAGAGTCACTTGAGTAGTCGACTTCACTACTCTCTGAAATCTCTTTGCTTCTTTTGACTTAGCTGTGTCAGCGGTCTCACCAGCCAACATTGCTCTTTTCTTTTCTTGCCTTCTTTCTCTAAAGACTTTCCTTTCTTCTTCATTTCTGTATTTATTTACTACAGGATATGGACAGTCAATGGCAAAGTGTCCTGGTTGTCTGCAATTCCAACATAGGTTTTCAACCTTTTGATCAGCTCTCTCATTTCTTGGGTTGTCAGCTCTTTGATATTCGACCTTTTGATACTCTGCTCTTTTTGGTGGTCTATCTTCCCTTGACTTGGAGGGAGCTGAGTGTCTTCTGGAGGATTCACCTTTGTTTCTTTTGTAGTTCTTGAAGAACTTGTTAAATCTTTTAACCATTAAGGCAATTTCCTCCTTGTCAATGACTTCTTTGGTCTCAGCTCTCTTTCCTTCCTTAACTATGAGTGCAGCTTTGTTTTGGGTACAACTATCTCCTCTTGATCCATTCTTCTCAGCTCAAACTCATAAGCTTTGAGGTCTGAGAATAGTTCATGATTGGATGTTTTTGATAGGTCCATCGAGTGTCTTAGAGCCATGGTCTTCATTTCCCACTCAGCTGGTAGGCTCCTTAGTATCTTCATACACATCTCATTCTGTGTGTATTCTTTCCTAAGTGTTGAGAACTCATTTGTAATTAGCATCCAACTGATCCATTGTTTCACCTGCAAGCATTTTAAAATTTTCAAATTTTTGAACAACAACAGATAATTTGTTTTCCTTGATTTGCTCAGATCCTTCACAAATTAAGGTTAATTTGTCCCAAATTTCTTTGGCTGTTTTGCAAGATTTGACTTTGTTGAACATGGCTTTGTCCAAAGTCTTGTAAAGTATATCTTTGGCCACGTTGTCAAGGTTGTATCTTTTTCTATCATCATTTGTCCATTCGACTCTTGGCTTTTCAACCATAGGCTGATGCAGGAGGGGCATCCTCCTCTTCTTGACCGCAGCAGCGACTCTCCTTGCTGACTATGTTCACCTTCATTATTTGCGGTGGCCCATCATCTATCACTATCCACATCTCATCATGTAAAGGCGATAGATGAGCACATATACGTATTTTCCAGTCATCAAATTCTTCAATGGTAAACATAGGAATGCGTGTCAAATTTGCTTTCATGATAATAACTTTGCTATTTTAAAAATGGCTTTTGAAAGAACAAGTGTTAACAACTTCTTTGAAAGATTGGAGATCTAGTTCAGTAACCAGTGCGGAAGGCTTAATGAACCAACCGCTCTGATACCACTTGTAGGTCCCAAGGGGTGTAAGTAAGGTTTAGAAGGGGGGGCGTTGAATAAACCTTACCAAATTTTTGATTTATTCCTTTTAAATAAGTTCAGAGTAGATTTCACAGCTATGTCCTAGATGGACAGCTAAGTTAGTTAACCAACAGAGTTAGCCACTCAACAGACTCGACTGAGCTATTGATAGAATAACTCAGTTGTTTAGTCTAATACTTAACTTGGCTGTGATGGGATTTTCAGCGGAAGACTTAACACCCTTGAATTTGGTTTAAGTTTGTTTTTAACACTTGGTTTTAGCACTTTGTTAAATATCAATTGGATAGCAAATTATCGTGAGATATTAAATGATATGCGATGAAGTCAATCTTTGAAATGTAAATGACACAATAAATTTTATAGAGGTTCGAAGATAGGGTAATTCTTCTAATCCTCTCTTCTCCAACTCTGGAGGAATCCACTAAGTATTGATCGAGTACAAAGTGGTTATCGGTCCAGGATACAAGTCTTGATAACACAGTGACTTGATCCTTTGGGACTCGATCTGGAGATGCCTTGGTCACACAGTTGGCTTCTCGTGCGACTCGGCTTCTTCACAGGCAATTTGCCTTGCTACTACAGCTCACTTGCTCTAGCCTCTTGAAATTGATCACGAAACCCTCCAATAGCTTGAGACTGGTTCGACCTTGAACCTTTCTACAATCCTCCTTGGAATGTAGACCCCTTTTGATTCTTCAAAAGTTTCCTCTTCAATAATATGAAGTTGTCTTTCCTTCACAGCTTGGTGTTGGACTGATTTCCTTCGAAGTTTAGGCTTGAGGATTTGCTTGAATAACTTGAGAATATTTTTGCAGGTTACAACTCGAATAATAACTTGAAAATTCGTGATCCAGGGTAACCCTCTCTCAAAGTGATTCCTCTGCCTTTTATAGTGCTCTTTCAAAAATCTGCCCGTTGAAGAGATAGGCTGATTTTCAAAAGAAACTGGTGGTCATTGGCTTGTCTTGTTCTTTGTCCTTGAAATTGACATTACCTCGTATTAAATGAACCTTGACTTTTCGAGCGACACAGGTGCGATCTTCCCATTGGTTTATTCCTTTTGCAAGCTTCTAGGGTGAGCACTTTAGTATATTGCGGCATGGAAGTATTACTTATTTAAGTAACTTTCTTGACTTACGTACAACGGACTCTTTTCGATTGTCTTGACTTGACTAGCTTCCTTAACTTCCCCGGTGACTTGAGTCGGCTCCCAATCATGGAAGACTCATCTGTCACTTCAACTTGACTTGGCTGTCTTGAGTTGACTTGATGACACTTCTCACAGCGATGTATTATAGCCGCTACTCCTTGATCGAGTTCTTGACTTCTCCTCCTTGCCATACTCAAACGCTTCACAGTGAGTCTTTATTTTAGTCTTGATTGACTTCTTGCATATCCGGGAATAGGCGACTTGACTCGGCTAAATGCACAGCTATCTATTACAATGCAAATTACAAAGAAAATGGGGTGCCAACTTTCTAGTCTAAGTTTTACATGGTTCATCAAAATCTAAACAATAAATTTCCCAACAATAAACCTTACCAACTTTTCGATTTAGTCCTTTTTAAATAAGTTAATAGTTGATTTCACAGCTATGTCCTTGATGGACAGCTAAGTTAGTTAACCAACAGAGTTATCCACTCAACAGACTCGACTGAGCTATTGATAGAATAACTCAGCTGTTTAGTCTAATACTTAACTTGGCTGTGATGAGATTTTCAATGGAAGACTTAACACCCTTGAATTTGGTTTAAGTTGTTTTAACACTTGGTTTAAGCACTTTGTTAAATATCAATTGGATAGCAAGTTATCGTGAGATATTAAATAATATCACGATAAGTAAATGATGAAATATAAATGACACAATAAATTTTATAGAGGTTCGAAGATGGGGTAATTCTTCTTATCCTCTCTTCTCCAACTCCTGGAGGAATCCACTAAGTATTGATCAGAGTACAAAGTGGTTATCAGTCCGGATACAAATCTTGATCACACAAACACTTGATCCTTTGGGACTCGATCTGGAGATGCCTTGGTCACACGGTTGGCTTCTCGTGCGACTCGGCTTCTTCACGGGCAGGTGTCTTACTACTACAGCTCACTTGCTCAAGTTTCTTGGATTTGATCACGAATCCCTCCAATGACTTGAGACTGGTTCGACCTTGAACCTTTCTACAATCCTCCTTGGAATGTAGACCCCTTTTGATTCTTCAAAAGTTTCCTCTTCAACAGTATGAGGTTGTCTTTCCTTCACAGCTTGGTGTTGGATCGATTTCCTTCGAAGTTTAGGCTTGAGGATTTGCTTGAATAACTTGAGAATATTTTTGCAGGTTACATCTCGAATAATAACTTGAAAGTTCGTGGTTCAGGTAGTCAAGGTGACCTGTTCTCAAATTGATTCCTCTGCCTTTTATAGTGCTCTTTCAAAAATCTGCCCGTTGAAGAGATAGGCTGATTTTCAAAAGACACTAGTGGTCGTTGGCTTGTCTTGTTGCAGTCCTTGAAATTGACATTACCTCGTATTAAATGAACCTTCAACTTTTTAGAGTCTGACACAGGTGCAGTGCTTCCCATTGGTTTATTCCTTTTGCACGCTTCTAGGACTGAGCACTTTAGAATATTACAGCCTGGAAGTATTACTTATTTAAGTAACTTTCTTGACTTCTGTGCAACAGACTCTTCTTAGTTGTCTTGACTTGACTGCAGCTTCTTAATTTCCCCAGGTGACTTCGAGTCAGCTCCTAATCATTGGAAGACTCATCTGTCACTTCAACTTGACTTGGCTATCTTGAGTTGACTTGACTGACACTTCTCACAGCGGTATCATAGCTGCTACTCCTTCAGTCGAGTTCTTGACTTCTCCTCCTTGCCATACTCAGCTTCTTCACAGCGGAGTCTTCATTTTACCCTTCAGTTGACTTCTTGCATATCCAGGCATAGCTGACTTGACTCAGCTCGAACAACCCTATCTATTATAATGCAAATTACAAAGAAAATGGGGTGCCAACTTTGTAGTCTAAGTTTTACATGGCATTCATCAAAATCTAAACAATAAATTTCCCAACAAAAAGTAAATTATCCAACATCAAGATTCAAAAGTCCCCTAACTTACGGGCTGCAATATTTGGTGGCATGCTGGAAGTTAGAAGTCTAGTTCGTGTTGGGCTTACTACACATAAGTTGACTAAAGGAATCCTTATATGTCCAATTCACAAGGGCCAAGCTTCGAAGAAGACTTTTTGCCCATTGCTTCGAAAGATAAATATCTCTCCTTTTCACTTCTGTCTCCATTTTTACCTTATCTTTAAAATTTTTGTAAGTTGTGGGAAGGAATCCTTGAGAGTAGAATCACCTCGACTGGGAAATATGAATTGTGACCTAAGGGAGTGGAATAGGGATGAATGACCAACAAAAGAAGAGTAGAGGAGGTGTGTTGGCACTCACAATGCCTCCCAACCGTGCAACCGAGAAGAACCCTCACTACCCTCGCCTCTAAGGGCTAATGCGCGAAGTCCAGGGGTTCACCTCCCTCGGCAGTCAAGGGGTCGGCATCCGCTCTCGTAGTTGAGGGGTCCTCTCGATCTCTCACTATCCTCGCACTGCAGCCATGCGCGAGGGCTTTTCCGGCCAGGGTTTCAATGGTTCGGCTTTTCATCTCAGGAATCTTTATTTTCACATTCATCGAGTCATTTTCGTCTCAGCCATGCACTGTAACCAAATTTTTGCACTTAGTCTTTTTAAAATAAATTCAGAGTTAACTCAAATAAGCTAAGTCCTTGAGGGACAACTAGGTTAGCTTACTTCAGCAAAGTTACCCACTCAATAGACTCGACGGAGCTATTGATAGTATAACTTAGTTGAGATCAGCTAACACTTGACTTACAGTTGATTTAGTTTTTGTTCAGCGGAAGACTTCTCACCCTTAATGTTTTAAACTTATTTTCAACACTTGTTTTTAGCAAAGGTTATTATCAGTTGAGTTTAGCAATTATAACTTAGCAGCAGATATAGATAATATGCAAGAAATAAAGTGTTGTAAGTAAAGATGACACAAGAAATTTTATAGTGGTTCGAGGATGGGGTAGTTCCTCTAATCCACTCTTCTCCAACTCATGGGGGAATCCACTAGTAACAGATTTGGTTACAAAGTAGTGAACAATCCGAGTCAGCCTTGATCACACAGCTGGCTGCTCCTGGGACTCAACTTCTTCACAAAACGGCTTTCTTGTTACTTTAGCTCCCAAGAACTCTTGGAATTGATCATACAGCCTTCCAACGAGCAAAGCTTCTGGTTTGAACTTGAACCTTACTACTTTTCCTTCAACCTTGGAGAGTAGACCCTTTTTGTTCTTCAAACAGTTTCCTCTTCAAGTTGATGAAGTATTCTTTCCTTCACTGCGTGTGTTGGATCGAGTTCCTTCGATTTTAGGCTTGAGGATTAACTTTAAAAGCTTGAGAGTATTTGCAGGTTTTGCTTAAATGCTTGATTGCTTGTAATTCGTAAAGTTGGTAACCTTATCTCACTTGCTTCCTTAGCCTTTTATAGTAAGGATTCAAAAATATGCCCGTTGAAGAGATAGACATATATTTCAAATCCCACGCGTAGGTTGTTGGCATGTATTGTCCTTGCAGCATTAATGAGGATCGTACCATGAGTTTAATGAACTGCATCCTTTCCTTGGTCTCTGCAGGTTTTCAGGTACATCTCATTGGTTTCATGCTTTTTGAACTCTTTCAGCAAAACAGCTTTATTGCTGGTAGCCTGACACAGGCCTATTTCCAGCAAAATCTTGACTTGTGTTAACAATGGATATCTATCACCTTTCTTCAAGTCTTGTCTGCTGCAACCCCCTTTGACATTCGATTCAAATCATTTGGAATGACTTAGCTATCAGTTAGCTGACTGAGACAACTTTTCTATCACTTGACTGATCCTTCACTTGGCTTCACACAGCTGACACACAGCTGGGTCTTCTCTTCAATCTCCAGTCGACTCTTGTATCTTCAACTTAGCTGACTCCAACTCAGCTCAAATATACCTATCTATTACAAGTTGAATTACAAAGAAATTGGGGTGCCAACTTCCTATTCTATGTTTTACATGGTATCATCAAAATCTAAACATAAATTTTCCTATCAATTTCCCTTTTTGTAGATGCCAAAACTTAAATAATTATAGCAATATAAGCAGTGTAGTAACAAAGAATGTATGTTTTGAATATGTCAATTTGATTGATCATATCATTCTTGTACTTTATAAACGCACTTTACAAAGCTGTTACAAAGTATACCCTATACACTGTATAAGAGATATACTATCTATTACAATTGTATCAGAGTTTATTATTAAACTAAAATACAACAGGTATCAAAACAATAGATATTACAAGAATACTTACAACTTATGTATTTATAGTTAAGTAAAACACTAAAAGGGGTTTCAGTCGTCTTCAACGCCTCGACTGCTTCCTTCTTCTCTCATTCTCTTCAGCTCTCTCCATTTTCTTTCTCTCATAAGCTCTTTTGGCAGCAGGGTCCTCCCTTCGCTTCCTTTCTTCCCATTCTCGAATAGCTCTCTCGTTCTCAACCTCTTGTCTTCTTCTAGCCTCCTCATTTTTGCACTCCACTTCCAGATTTGCAAGAGTGTCGAACCCAGTCCAGTATTTGATTCCTTTATTCTACGGATCAACGTACCTTACATCTTTAGGTCTTGGCTGTACTGGAGTGCCTTTTCCTCTTCCACCACTTCCAAACCTTCCCCTACCTCGATAAGACTCAACTCCTCCTCTAGGAGTGTACTATACGTGTGTTGTTCGAGAAAATATTACCGCAAGTGTACGGTGTCAAGTTATAATATAGTGGTAAAAATCGGGTTGTCGTATCCACAGGTGCTACAACTTTAAGGTTGCAAACCCAAGTGCAGGTTTTCTCAAGTAATAAATTTCTCGGGAGTCCGAGGTCGATCCGCAGGGAAGTTGATGGAAGTTTACAGGATATTTCTTATTTAAAGGATGAGTAAATGGGTTTTTTTTTTTTTTACTAGTAAGAATATTTTTTTAGTTACAAGAAATTTAATTAATAAAAATGTTGAGGATTAGGGATCCACTCTTGATTTCGGATAAAGGAATGATTATATTTTCTTACCTCTTAGATTGCCACTATTGGAATCCATACACAAAGAAGGTTCCAATGGGAAGATATTATACATATAAATCATGCAATGAGGTAATCATGTTATATCATCAATTAGAATTTATCTTATAACATCAACACTTGTTTATGGGATCAAGTATTTATGTATTCTTTTGTCTACAACAAATCAAGGTATCCACATTAGTAGTCGGTTGAAATAAAACCAGACATTTAACTAAATGGAACCAAGTATTTGTTGTGCCAATAGATATACATAAATCAAGAAACACCACCAAACAAAAATGTATAAGCTAAAAACAAATTGATGATACAAACAATGAAATTTAATATGAATCTACAATCATTCCTTATCCTTCATCAAGAGTTTCACCCCATTTCTCAACAAAATAAACTTAGAATAACATGAAAAAATAGAGAAAACAAAAGATTGAAGAAAAACTAAAGCAAACATTTTATAAAATACTAGAAATCTTACTATAATTTAAGAAAACCAAGAAAGAAAAATTCTTTTGAATTTTGTAACTCTAACTTTCTCTACATAAAACTTGCTCTTGGCTAATGCTAATGACCTCTATTTATAGCCAACTAAAAATCAATTTACAATTATTTTTTTCTTTATTTTTATTACAAGTAAGAAAATAAGGAAATCAACACCAACTTTGCCACCTTCTTTGACTGGTCATTTTGTCCATGATATCAGCCATCTTTGCTCAATTTTCTTCCACAAATCAATTATCACATGAGTTGGCTTGAATTTCCAACTGATTTCATTGAATTTGAACAACCATGGGCCAAGATATGGTTGAATAATTGAGATGTGGTTGGCATACGGGATTGACTAGTCTAAAGCAGACCTCTTGGATTTTTTATAAATTCATCCAATACAAATCGGACTTTGGGGTCTTCATCAATGTTGTAGCTCTATGATTTGTACATACTCAGTAAAACGTTCAGATACAAACACCTTGTATTTTTCGAGTTATGTCCAAAATACCAAACTTGGTCAAATCTGGAAATTAAATGAGCACCCTTCAATCCTCATTTTATGATGAATTTTTTTTTCCAAGAAAATATCATTCCAAACTTTGATTTTTGGTTTCAATCTCTCTGAAAACTTGTAAATGAATGGAATGTGAATCCATATCTTCAAGAATCATCCCAAAATCATGTCGGAAATGAAAGCTATGCTCGTTGATCCAAACCTGCACTAAAAATTGCTTCCAAATACAATTCTATGTTGATTTCCTATTTTATTCCTAACATATTAATAATACTATAAATTCATTTTATTAATAATATTAATAAGGTAAAATAATAATATAAGCCTAAAATAATTATACATTTTTAACGTTCATCACACCCCCCAACCAGCTTATTACTAGTCCCTAGTAATTAAAGCATAAAATAATACAAAAAAAATTTGATGAATATGGCACGTTGATCATTTTTTTTTTAAAAAAAAACTTTATGAAATAGTCTAACAATCAAAAAGTATATGGTCAGTCATCATAGATGCTATCAAGAATAAATATTATAATTTTTTTATATTATTTTTTAGAGAAGAAATATTGTGTATATATGCACAAAACCACCGTTTCATTTCACAAACCAAAATACATTAACTTCAAACTTGATCATGAAAAAGTCTCAACTCCATATCCTCACAGGTAGGTGTTTGTTGTGTAAATTGGCGAGGTGTTCACTCTTGGAGTTGGAAAACAGTCAAAACTCTCAAGGAAATGGCCAATATGATTTAGGACAAGCATTCAAACTAAAATTGAGCATAAGATAGGTAGTTATAAAATTTGAAACACCTAATTTTTTCATACCAAATTATGTCTCGAAATTTCATTGGTTTAGAACTGCAAACAAAATGATAATATTTTTTTATATATTTTTTCTTTTTTTTTTTTTTTTTTTCTTTTTTTCTTCTCTCTCTTTTTTTTTTTCTTTTTTTCTTCTTTTTTTTTTACAACATCACTAACTATGAACAATACTCATCACAAATTATGTAATGGAGTATTTTTACAACATGACTAACAATGATAACATAACAATGAAGAATACTCATCACAAATTATGTAATAGAGTATTTTTAACAGAAATTGACAATGTGGGTGTTAATCAAATCATTTCTCCACATGTAAGGTAGAATATTTAAGTATTTCAAATCACAACATAACCATTTCAAACGACCAATTAAAGTTCGGAATGCTTGTTTTCTCAAACTCACCACTCATTCACAAAAGATGTGTGAATATTAAAAATAAAATACTTTATCATGATCAAACTTTCAGTTATATGTATCACAACCAATCTTTCCACAAAACTTAGAATGTGCACAAAACACTTTCTTTTCTTCTTTTTTTTTGTAGTTTTTTTTTTCAATTTAATCAAGATAACATCGTTGAATTCAACAATAAGACTATTTTCATGTTTTGACAATTCACAATTTTTTTTTAAAAAAAAAAATCACAACATGCCATATTTTGCAAAGAGAATTACTAGAAAGATAACAAAAATAGGGATGCGTCTCAAGAATATCAAATCGACATTCTTTACTCGCCATCGTTGTTGTTTTTTATTTTAATTTTCAATTTTCAAAATCACACATTGTAAATTAGGAAAAAAATATATCAATTATCCCTTCCCCCAACTTATCTAAAACATTGTCCTCAATGTCAAAAATAAATAGGAAAGTAAGGTTTAAAAGATATTACCGATGTATGGCTTTTTGAAATGAAAGTAGAAGAACACGATGAGTAGTTATACCCGCGAAAGATAAATCTCACAACGTCCGAGACAAATCCAATTTGCGTTTATTACTTCTATCCTCCGACCAAACAACATGAGCCACTTTTGGATCAGGTTCAGCAACAAATGTTTGGAGTTGCTCGATTAGTTCACTTGGTGTTGTTGCACAAATTATGATTAAATGCTGCGAGGCGGTGAAATAAAACCTTTCTCGACGGCAAAATCTATAAAAGACAATAAACCATCAAAGAAACCATTAACATTAAGAATACCTATAGGCTTCTGGTGAATGTTGAGTTGTGCCCAGGAGATCACTTGGAATAACTCCTCCAGTGTACCAAAACCACCAGGTAAGGTGATAAAGGCATCTGCATTATGCATCATATTCACCATTCTGTCTTGCATGTTTGATACTCTTAACTCATCTCCAATGGTTTGCCCGGTGATTTGTCGGACAACTAAAGGTTTCGGGATAACTCCTAAGACTCTGACTCCTCCCAAATAGGCAGAACCAGCAACACGCCCCATTAACCCAAAACTACCTCCCCGTATACTAAGTTAATGTGCTTTTCTCAAAAAAAAATTTACCGAGATTATCACCGCCTCAAGAAAACAACTGTCTTTCCCGAGTTTGCACCACGTATCACAAAGAACACTCATTAATTCTACGGGAAGAAGAACTCTCCATTTTTTCTCTCTCCTTTTTTTTTTTTTCGATATAATCGAATGATGTAAAAGAAAGGGTGAATGCAACGCTATTTATTGAGGTATGAACAGGGAATGCAACAAAATGTGATTATTGGAACTTTTATTTTGTCAAAAGTTTGAAAATAAAGACAATAAAGTCAAAAAAATGCTAACATGTGAAGGAACAGAGAAAAGTAGTTGTGATTGTGGCTCACATCTTCCTCTGGGTTTTACGTCCGAAGCGGCTTAAACGCCCTCTATGGGTCGGGATATGCTTCCCATCCAATTTTCTTATAAATTGGCAAACAGGTCTTTTAACGTCGATTCCCAAGACAAAGATCACGTTCTTCTCGAAATTGGAGCCATAATCGGAGAATTTCACGATGCACAAATGCACAAGGATGCGTATCAAAAGTCCATAGAATGTTATCTAAAGACTCCTTACTTAGTCCATCCTTTATGAATTGAATTTTGTCCTCTCGATTTCTGAAACCATACCTAAAACGACATCTTGTGTCACAAGTCCATCGAGCACATTTGTGACACACTTGTAGTCTTTTGGCCCTTCGTTTTTGAATATGAACTTTTTCCAAGACCAGGCAAGCATTTAGTAGGAGAAAATGAAAATTCTCCTGCTAATCTTACCTTTGCTTCAATTATCCAACGTACATCTTCTCTCGGAATGCCTTTATTCATAAACATTCTTAACCTTTCTAGCCTGGCTTTGTATATTTTCAAAATTTCATTTGTAGAAAGAAAATCAAATCGCTTTTTGAGAGTGGGGGAATTCTTTTATCCATTTTTTTAAATCTAAATGAAAGAGAATGAGAAAACAAAATTATGTACAAATATCGGTGTTTGTGGGAAACTCGATGAGTCCGACTTAATCGTCACGAGTACCGTTATCCGCCATTTAACCGGAAAAAATAAATAATTAAACACTACAAAACACACACATTTATAAGAAACAAATATATTCACTAATTATAACAAGGATTATAAAGAAAAAGAACTTCCTCCGGAAGGAATTGATTTCTAGAAACAGTTTAAGTCTTTGTCCATTAACTTTGAATACATTACCATTTCTAGGATTCTCAATGTCAACATGACTCCATACGGATATATATTTTCACAATAAAAGGACCACTCCACCTTGACCTTAATTTTCCAGGAAATAAATGCAATCTTGAATTATAAAGCAAAACCTTTTGACCAATCTCAAATGTTTTTCTTGTAATTTTATTATCATGAAATTCTTTGATTCTTGCTTTATGAATTTTTGAATTCTCGTATGCATCATTTCTTAATTCTTCAAGCTCATTGATTTGCAATTTTCTCAATTTCAAGCATCGTCAAGATTGAAGTTAAACATTTTAATTGCCCAATAAGCTTTATGTTCAAGTTCCACTGTAAATGGCAAGGTTTTCCATAAACTATTCTATAAGGAGACATTCCCAATGATGTTTTAAAAGCGATTCGTATGCCCAAAGTGCGTCGATAAGTCTAAAAGACCAATCTTTACGATTCGGGTTAACGATTTTTCTAATATTTGTTTTATCTCCCTATTTGCAAGTTCAACTTTGTCCATTTGTCTCGTGGGTGATAAGGGGTTGCAACTTTATGTGTGATTCCATATTTTTTCATTAAAGATGCAAAAACTTTGTTGCAAAAATGTGTTCCCCATCACTAATAATGACTCGAGGAATTCCAAATCGACTCAAAATATTTTCTTTTAGAAATTTTATCACGCTTTATGATCATTGTTTCGACAAGGAATTGCCTCGATCCATTTTGAAACATAATCTATTGCGACTAAAATGTAAATAAAACCAAATGATCTTGAAATGGCCCCATAAAATCAATACCCCAACAATCAAATATTTCAATCACCAAAATAGGATTCAAAGGCATCATGTTTCGTTTTGAAATTGATCCTAACTTTTGACAATTTTCACAACTTTTGCAAAAAGCGTAAGTATCTTTGAAAAGGTTTGGCCAATAAAATCCACATTGTAAGATCTTTGCCTTTGGTTTTCTTTACTGAAAAGTGACCACCACATGCTTCGGAATGACAAAATTGAATAATGCTACCTACCTCATTGTCGGGTACACATCTACGAAAGATTTGATCTGGACAATATTTGAAAAGGTAGGGATCGTCCCAGCAAAAATTTTTTACCTCAGTCAAAAACTTCTTTTTATCTTGTGAATTCCAATTTGATGGCATCATTCCTGTCACAAGAAAATTAACAATATCTGCAAACCAAGGTACTACAGTAACATTGAATAGTTGTTCATCAGGAAAAGTATCATTGATAGGTGGAGTTTGAAATGAATCATCACAAATAAGTCTTGATAAATGATCAGCTACCACGTTTTCTACACCTTTCTTATCACGAATGGTAATATTAAACTCTTGGAGTAAGAGAATCCACCTAATCAATCTTGGTTTGGAATCTTTTTTGATAAAAGATATTTCAAAGTCGCATGATCACTTGAAAACAATAATTGGTGAACCAACAAGATAGGATCGAAATTTTTCCAATGCAAATACTACGACAAGTAATTCTTTTTCATGTGGTTGAATAATTGATTTGAGCACCATTCAAAGTTTTACTTGCATAGTATATCACATATGGTTTCTTTTCTTTTCTTTGCCCTAAAACAGCTCCAACGGCATAGTCACTAGCATCACACATTATTTCAAAAGGTAAAGTCCAATCAGGAGGTTGGATTATTGGGGCAGATGTAAGCATGCTTTTAAGTTTGACAAAAGCATTTTCACAATTTTCGGTCCATTCAAAACCAATATCTTTTGTTAGAAGATTACACAAAGGTTTAGATATTATACTAAAATCTTTGATAAATCTTCTATAAAAGCCAAAGATGCCCTAAAAATGATCTTACCTCCTTCACGATTTTGAGTGCGGGTAGATTGGCAATTAATTCCACTTTGGATTTATCTACCTCAATACCTCTTCAAATAATGTGTCCAAGAACAATACCGATTGTTACCATAAAATGACATTTTTCCCAATTAAGCACAAGGTTCTTTTCTTCACACCTGATCAAAACTTTTTCTAAGTTCAACAAACAATCTTCAAATGATTCACCAAAAACTGAAAAATCATCCATAAAGACTTCAAGAAAACGTTCAACCATGTCACTAAAAATGCTAAGCATGCATCGTTGGAATGTAGCTGGTGCATTACATAATCCAAAAGGCATCCTTCTATATGCAAATGTACCAAAAGGACATGTAAAAGTTGTTTTCTCTTGATCTTCAAGTGCAATTTCAATTTGGTTATACCCTAAATATCCATCTAAGAAACAATAGAATTTATGACCTGCAACTCTTTCTAAGATTTGATCCATAAAAGGTAATGGAAAATGATCCTTTCGGGTAACTGAGTTAAGTTTCCTGTAGTCAATGCACACACGCCAACCAGTAACAGTTCTAGTTGGAATTAACTCATTATTTTCATTTTTGACTACAGTAACACCAGACTTCTTCGGCACAACATGAATAGGACTTACCCATTTACTGTCAGAAATAGGATAAATTATTTCATTATCTAAGAGTTTAATAATTTCATTCCTCACTATTTCTTTCATATTAGGATTTAGTCTTCGCTGCATTTCTCTAGATGGTTTTGCATTTTCCTCTAAATAAATATTATGTGTGCAAATTAGAGGACTAATACCTTTAATATCAAAGAATGGTCCACCCTAAGGCATTTTTATGATTTTCAAAATCTCGATCAACTTACTTTCCTGAGATGCATCAAGTTTGGAAGAAATTATTACAGGCAAAGTTTCACTCTCACCAAGAAAAGAGTATTTCAAATCAGATGGTAAAGGTTTCAAATCAATTTTTGGAGCTTTTATGCTTGAAGAAATAGGTTGCACTTCTGATGATGACAACTCTTCAATTTTTGGTTTCCAAAAATGGTTTTCTAGTGTTTGTAAAAATCCATTGGAGACATCAAAAGATTTCATATCACAAACTCTCTCATTTTCAAAACATGTTTCAGTAAATTCAAAAGAATTATTGACAGTGAAATTTTCGTGAACAATTTCTTCAATTAAATCAACTTCATGTAGTTCGGTATCATCGTTGAGTTGTTTGCAAACATTGAACACATTTAATTCCAAAGTCATATTTCCAAAAGATAATTTCAAAATACCATTTCTACAGCTTAATCAATGCATTTGAAGTTGCAAGAAATGGACGACCTAAAATGACAGAATTTGTGTTTTTGCATCTATAACCGGTGAGTATCCAAAACAATGAAATCAACGGAAAATAAAACTTGTCAATTTGTACCAACACATCTTCTACTATTCCTTTTGGAATTTTAATTGATCGATCACTAGTTGGAGTACAATTGGAGTTTCTTTAAGTTCACCCAAACCTAGTTGTTCATAGACTCAAAAAAGGTAGAAGATTTACGCTAGCACCAAGATCAAATAAAGCGCGTTCAATTCTAGTGTCTCCTATAATGCATGAAATTGTTGGACACTGGATCTTTGTACTTAGGTGGAGCAAATTGTTGTATAATTGAACTCACACTTTCGATTAAAAATGCTTTTTCTTCACATGATGTTTTCTTTTAATTGTGCACAAATCTTTCAAAAATTTTGCATAAGGTGGGACTTGTTTGATTGCATCCAACAAAGGAATGTTAATTTTGACTTGTTTAAAAAAGCTCAAAAATTTCAGAATTTGAGTTCAATTTTTGAGTTGGTTGCAATCTTTGAGGAAAAGGGGGGGAGGTGAATATGTTTCATCATTTTCAAACTTACATTTATTCAACTTACCTTCTTCATCATCACAATTTTCATTATTCATTTACAAGATGAATTTAGAACTTTCTTAGGATGAATTGTTTTATCAACAATTTTTCCACTTGAAGTGTTGTGACCGAATTGGCCTCATTCTTTGGATTTTCACCAAGTAGAAGCACAACACTGCGTAGAAGGATTAGGTTGAGGTTGAGCAGAAACTTACCCTTTTCTTGAATTCGCAAAGAAGGCTTTTTGTGAGTGTTGAAAGTGAGTTCTTGATCTCATTGATAGCCTTTGAGAAGTTTTATTATTGATGTTTGTTTGTTCATTCATAAATGCTTGCAAAGTCTCCTCAATTGATTTTACATGTGGAGATGGATATGAAGGAAAATTTGGTGGCTTTTGTGAATTTATTGGTTGAGCTTGATTATTATCACGCCAACCGAAATTAGGATGATTTCTCCATTGTGGATTGTAAGTTTCAGAATATGGAGATTGAAAAGGTTTTCTAAATCCATTCATGACATTTGCTTCAACAGAATGTGAGGACAATCATTAGTTGAGTGTTCATTAAGTCCACAAATTTCACAAACTTTTTTATCTTGCCATGATTTAACTTCTTTTACTTTTTTAACTTCCATGTCATCGATTCTTTTAGCCAAAAGTGCAAGTCTAGCACTTAAACTATCTTCTTGAGTAAGATTGAGTTTTCCTTTATTTTCATCAACACTATGCCAAAATTGAGAATTTTTACTCCAAATAGTCAAGATATTCTAGCGCTTCATCGGGTTCTTTATCAAGAAATTGACCGTTACACATTGATTCAATAAATTGCTTAGTTTCGAGGATTTAAACCTTCATAAAAGAAGGCGATTATACGCCAATTTTCAAAACCATGATGTGGGCGGAATTCAACAACTCTTTAAACTTTTCCCAACATTCAAAGAAAACATCTTTAGGATTTTGAGAAAAATTCTGAATTTGTCTTTTCAAAGAATTTGTTTTATGAGTTGGAAAGAATTTTTTCGAAATTCATTTGCATTTCTTGCCATGTACCAATTGATCTAGGTTTTAATGAGCTAAGCCAAGTTTTTGCTTTATCTTTTAAAGAAAAAGGAAACAATTTGAGCTTAACAATTTCAGTCGTGCAATTTTGATCATCAAATGTGGCACATACTTCTTCAAATTCCTTTAAATGTAAATATGGGCTTTAATCCATACCATGAAAATTAGGAAGTAAAGGTATCATCCCTGGCTTAAATCGAAAGTTGTTTGCATTTAGTGGAAAAATGAAACAAGAAGGAGTAGAATTTCGAGGAGGTTGCAAATAATAACGCATATTATGCACTTCTTGATTTTCCACTCTTTCCATCTCATTTTGAACAATTACTTCTTCAGCCATAATTGGTGTGTGTGGAGGTGAATCAAAATTTTTATGAAATTTTCTGAATTATATCTAATTAAACGGCGAGAATTTGGACTACGACACCATGTAAGCATATAAACACACAATATTTACAAAGGATATATATACAAACCTGAAACCTACCTTGCCTTCCCAAGAACGGCGCCAAAAACTTGCTACAACTTTAAGGTTGCAAACCCAAGTGCAGGTTTTCTCAAGTAATAAATTTCTCGGGAGTCCGAGGTCGATCCATGAGGAAGTTGATGGAAGTTTACAGGATATTTCTTATTTAAAGGATGAGTAAATGGGTTTTTTTTTACTAGTAAGAATATTTTTTTAGTTACAAGAAATTTAATTAATAAAAATGTTGAGGATTAGGGATCCACTCTTGATTTCGGATAAAGGAATGATTATATTTTCTTACCTCTTAGATTGCCACTATTGGAATCCATACACAAAGAAGGTTCCAATGGGAAGATATTATACATATAAATCATGCAATGAGGTAATCATGTTATATCATCAATTAGAATTTATCTTATAACATCAACACTTGTTTATGGGATCAAGTATTTATGTATTCTTTTGTCTACAACAAATCAAGGTATCCACATTAGTAGTCGGTTGAAATAAAACCAGACATTTAACTAAATGGAACCAAGTATTTGTTGTGCCAATAGATATACATAAATCAAGAAACACCACCAAACAAAAATGTATAAGCTAAAAACAAATTGATGATACAAACAATGAAATTTAATATGAATCTACAATCATTCCTTATCCTTCATCAAGAGTTTCACCCCATTTCCTCAACAAAATAAACTTAGAATAACATGAAAAAAATAGAGAAAACAAAAGATTGAAGAAAAACTAAAGCAAACATTTTATAAAATACTAGAAATCTTACTATAATTTAAGAAAACCAAGAAAGAAAAATTCTTTTGAATTTTGTAACTCTAACTTTCTCTACATAAAACTTGCTCTTGGCTAATGCTAATGACCTCTATTTATAGCCAACTAAAAATCAATTTACAATTATTTGTTTTCTTTATTTTTATTACAAGTAAGAAAATAAGGAAATCAACACCAACTTTGCCACCTTCTTTGACTGGTCATTTTGTCCATGATATCAGCCATCTTTGCTCAATTTTCTTCCACAAATCAATTATCACATGAGTTGGCTTGAATTTCCAACTGATTTCATTGAATTTGAACAACCATGGGCCAAGATATGGTTGAATAATTGAGATGTGGTTGGCATACGGGATTGACTAGTGCGGCAGACCTCTTGGATTTTTATAAATTCATCCAATACAAATCGACTTTGGGGTCTTCATCAATGTTGTAGCTCTATTATTTGTACATACTCAGTAAACATTTCAGATACAAACACCTTGTATTTTTCGAGTTATGTCCAAAATACCAAACTTGGTCAAATCTGGAAATTAAATGAGCACCCTTCAATCCTCATTTTATGATGAATTTTTTTTTCCAAGAAAATATCATTCCAAACTTTGATTTTTGGTTTCAATCTCTCTGAAAACTTGTAAATGAATGGATTGTGAATCCATATCTTCAAGAATCATCCCAAAATCATGTCGAAATGAAAGCTATGCTCGTTGATCCAAACCCGCACTAAAAATTGCTTCCAAATACAATTCTATGTTGATTTCCTATTTTATTCCTAACATATTAATAATACTATAAATTCATTTTATTAATAATATTAATAAGGTAAAATAATAATATAAGCCTAAAATAATTATACATTTTTAACGTTCATCAACAGGGAATGATAATTAAATAAGCACTAAGTATTGTAATTAAAATAGCTTAATTTTATCTAGAAAATCGAATAATGAGTTTGGGTGTTTTCTTAAAATAAGTAAATAGCAAAAACACAATTTAACACAAAGTTTGATCGAAAAATGCAATAATAAATAAATTCTAGATGAATGATTCACTTAATCTTATCTTATATTTATCAACTTAATTTATCAATTATTCAGTAGTAATTTATAAATAATTAATTCTATCTCTTGATTAGCAATTAATTATAAAGATCTAAATTTGGATTTCAATATCTCTATAAAAATCACAAAAATAGATTTTATAAAGATCAGTGAATTCATAAACAAGATTTCAGAGAATTCATAAATTTCTCAATTATATGAAATTCTAAGTTATACTATTTTTAGGCCAGTTATACTATTTTTAGGCCAGTTATACAATTTATTCTCTCGAATTATAATTGTATAAACCAAATAATCCAAATTATTGATCAAGTAATTTAGAAGTAATTAAAACCAACAGTATAAATAAATTAACTACTGAAACATGATAAATAAAAGCATCAAAATATAAGATTCGATTAAGTTACTTCATCCTCTAGAAATGGAAATTTAGCTCATTATGATATCCATAAAATTAAACAACAAATAATTAAACATGTTCTACAATTTACAAGCAAAAATTAAAAGAGAGGGTAAAAAGAAACTTGTTTGTATCCCGTTGGAAGATTTCTCAAGTTTCCAAAGGTAAACTCTTGCTCCGTGCTACCCTTCCTATCAACTGCTGCTGAGCAAATATGAAGAACCACACAAATGGTAGAAAACTAAAAACTAAAAACTGAAAGAAAGAAACTGATAACTTATTTCTGGGGTGAGAGGTGTCTTTCAATCGTCTGAACTGAAGGCTATTTATAGCAGAAGATTCGTAGGTGTTGGTGTGAAGCAGATGGGTCTCCCTACTGTCCATTATCAATTGTCTTCCACTATTTTTCCTTTTGATGTGTAAATGGTTGTCTTCTTCTTCTTCGTTCAGCTGATAATGTTTCTCCATCTCTGTTCGTGGTTTTTCGTCGTGTAAAGTCGATGATGTTTTGTAGGTACCGAATGTATGGCAGTTGAAAGTAGGTGAAATCGGATCAAGACACAACAATTTTTTTTGCTATCTTCTGGAAATGCAGAATTTGTGAATACGATCCAACACGGTCGTGTCTAAATTTTTTTTTGGATTTTTTTTGTATTTACCTTTTAAAAAAAATAAACGCTCACACAAAAGGATAAATAAAATCACACACATCTTGGGTTGCCTCTCGAGAAGCGCTAAATTTATAGTCTTTAGCCAGACTAATTACCCGGGCTTAAGAATTTGTGTCACCAAGTGGAAGATTTAAAATCTTCCTTGTTTCGTTCCCAAAGTAATGTTTCAATCGTTGCCCATTTACCTGGAATATATCCCCGTCTTTTCCTCGCAATTCTACAGCACCGTAAGGGGATACTCTTTCTATTACAAATGGCCCGGACCATCGTGATTTCAGCTCTCCTGGAAATAACTTCAGTCTAGAATTGAATAATAACATTTGTTGGCCGGGTAAGAATTCACGTAGTAGAATCATTTGATCATGCCATTTTTCGTTTTTTCTTTATAAATCTTGGCATTTTCATATGATTCGTGATGGAATTCTTCCATTTCATCTAACTGAAGTAATCATTTTTCACCGGCAACTTTTAAATCAAAATTCAATTTTTTTATTGCCCAGTAAGCACGATGTTCAAGTTCAACCGGTAAATGACAAGCTTTACCAAATATCAATCGATATGGTGACATACCAATGGGTGTTTTGTAAGCCGTACGATAAGCCCATAATGCATCATCAAGTTTTTGTGACCAATCTTTTCGATTATAGCTTACTGTATTTTTGAAAATTTGCTTAACTTCACGATTGGAAAGTTCAGCTTGGCCATTTGATTGAGGGTGATAAGCAAGAGCAACTTTATGACGTACACCAAATTTAGCAAGAAGGTTATTAAATAATTTGTTACAGAAATGCGTACCTTCGTCACTTACAATAGCCCGGGGAGTGCCAAAACGAGTGAATATATACTTGTGTAGAAATTTTAGCACTACCTTGGCATCATTTGTTGGTGTGGCGATCGCCTCCACCCATTTGGAGACGTAATCAACTGCAAGCAAGATGTAGAGATTGCCGTATGAAGCCGGAAATGGTCCCATGAAATCAATGCCCCATACATCAAATAGTTCCACCTCCACCATATTTGTCAAAGGAAGTTCATGACGCCTTGATATGTTACCAACCCTTTGACATCGATCAGAAGTCTTGACAAATGTGTAACAATCTTTAAATAAAGTGGGCCAATAAAAACCAGACTATAACAATTTTGCCGCGGTACGGGTTGGTCCAAAATGTCCCCCATAAGAAGAAGAATGACAGTGTTGGAGAATTTCTCCAATTTCTTCCTGAGGGACACAACGGCGTATGATTGAGTCAGCACATCTCTTGAACAATAATGGGTCATCCCACAAGTAGGACTTAACATCATATATGAATTTTTTCTTTTGATGTGATGTTAAATCCGGGGGAAGAACTCCACCTGCAAGGTAATTAACAAAATCTGCATATCATGGTAAAATTGATTTGGCAATCATTATTTGTTCATCCGAAAATGATTCTTTTATTGGGCTTTCTATTACCTCATGTGGTTGCTCGAGGCGGGATAAATGGTCGGCAACAATATTTTCATTACCTTTTTTATCCCTTATTTCAATATCAATTTCTTGAAGAAGCAAAATCCATCGTATTAAACGAGGTTTTGCATCCTTTTTCGAAAAACAATATCGAATTGCCGCATGATCCGTGTAAACAATTACCTTGGTACCAACCAGATAAGCTCGAAATTTATCAAATGCAAAACTACCGCCAACATTTCTTTTTCAGTTGTGGTGTAGTTTTGTTGGGCACTGTCCATGGTCCGACTTGCATAATAAATAGCTTTGAAAATTTTCTCTCGCCTTTGGCCAAGGACAGCGCCCATTGCATAATCACTTGCGTCGCACATGAGCTCAAATGGTAGAGTCCAATCTGGCACTACCATGATAGGAGCCGAAATAAGAACCTTTTTTATTTTTTCAAAAGCCTGCAAACATGCTTCATCAAAGCAAAATGTAGAATCCTTTTCAAGAAGATTACAAAGAGGTTTGGCAATTTTGGAAAAATCTTTTATAAATCTCCTGTAAAATCCTGCATGCCCTAAAAAGCTTCGAATTCCTTTAACATTTGATGGTGGTGGTAACTTTTCAATAGCTACAATCTTTGCTCTATCCACTTCCAAACTTGCAGAAGAAACACGATGACCAAGTACAATACCCTCTTTGACCATAAAATGACATTTTTCCCAGTTAAGAACAAGATTTGTTTCTTCACATCGTTTTAAAACTTGGGATAAATTATTCAAACAATGGTCAAAAGAAGAGTCAAAAACAGAAAAGTCATCCATAAAAATTTCCATTATTTCTTCTACCATCCCATGATAAATCGCCATCATACACCTCTGAAAAGTAGCAGTTGCATTACATAATCCAAACGGCATTCTGCGAAACGCAAAAGTGCCATAGGGACATGTAAAAGTTGTCTTTTCTTGATCTTCAGGGGCAATGGCGATTTGATTGTACCTGAATAACCATCAAGAAAGCAATAGTACTCATAACCACTAACTTTGTCAACATTTGATCAATAAAGGAAGGGAAAATGATCTTTGCGAGTAGCTTTGTTCAATTTTCTATAATCAATACATACTCGACAACCTTGTTACGATTCGTGTTGAGATTAATTCATTGTTATCATTTTTCACTACCGTCATACCTCCCTTTTTCTAACTACCCGCACTCGGACTTACCCATGAATCGGCGGAAATGGCATAGATGATGCCTGCGCTTGAGCCATTTGAGAACTTGACTCTCATTACCTCTTTCATTCTTTGGGTTAAGTCGTCTTTGGTGTTCAATGGATGGTTTATAAGAATCTTCCATTAAAATTTTGTGCATTACAATGGAAGGACTTATACCTTTTAAATCGAAATATACTATCCCAAAGTCGACTTATGTTCACGAAGAACTCGCAACAATTTTTCCAATTGGAATGAGACAAAGAAGCATAAACAATGACCGGGTAAGTTTTATTCTCTCCCAAAATGCATATTGAAGATGTTCCGTAAGTTCCTTTAATTCTAAAGTTCCTCGGAGCATTTTCTATATTTTCGTTTTCCAATTCTTCTGTTGGATTATCTTTTTCAACTTGTTTTGCATCAAGAGAAAGAACATACTCAAGTAAAACAATGTCATTAATTAATTCATCATCACAATTCATTATTGATTGCGTCAAACAATGTTCCAATGGATCTCTTGAATTTTGTTCAATAATATCCGTTTGAGCATTTTATTCTATCAAATCAATAAAATGACATGATTGAGGCTTTTCTTAAAATTTCATTGCTTTGTATATATTAAACAAAACCTCATCATTGTATACCCGCAATGTTAACTCAACTCGTTGCACATCAATTAAAGCTCGTCCAGTTGCTAGAAAAAGTCTCCCAAGAATTAAAGGAATTTCTTGGTCTTCTTCCATGTCTAATACCACAAAATCTGCAGGAAATATGAATTTATCTACCTTTATCAAAACATCTTCAATCACTACTCTTGGCTAAGTGAGTGATCTATCAGCTAATTTCAAAGTAATGGTAGATGGTTTCACCTCTCCATGGCCAAGTTTCCTGAAAACAAACAAAGGCATAAGATTAATGCTAGCACCCAAATCACAAAGAGCTTTATTAAAGAAATAATCACCAATAGTGCAAGGGATAGTGAAACTCCCCGGATCTTTTAACTTTTGTGGTAATTTTCTTTGTAAAATGACACTGCACTCTTCTGTGAGTTTGACTGTTTCATATGCCTCCAATTTTCTTTTTCTGGACATCACATCCTTCATGAATTTTGCATAATTTGGCATTTGTTCAAGTGCATCGACAAAAGGGATGTTGATGTGAATTTTCTTGAAAATCTCTAGAAATTTGGAAAATTGAGAATCCATATTTTTCTTCTGAAATCTCTGTGGAAAAGGAAGAGAATTTGGTAATTTAATATCAGAATTTGAAATTGGTGTTACCTCAGGTTTCTCAATTTTTGATTCTTTGTCAATGTTTTCTTCCTTGTGGAAAATTTCAGAATTTTCTTTTGTCTCACTGGTGGCATGATTTGGCATTTCCGATCCGTCATATTCTGTCCCACTTCTCAATTTTATGGCTTTGCAATGCTTATGTGTGTTAGGAAATTTATTGTTTAGATTTTGATGAATGCCATGTAAAACTTAGAATAGGATGTTGGCACCCCATTTTTTGTTGTAAAATGCATTGTAATAAATAGGGCTGGCCAAGCTGAGTTAAGTCAGCTACGCCCTAACATGCAAGAAGACAACTGGAGACTAGAAGGAAGATTACGCACTGAGACAATTTGAGTATGGCAAAGAAGAGTAGACGGAACTCTATCAAGAAGCGGTGAGATGCAACAGTGAGTGGAGCATCGTCAAGTCAACTCAAGAAAAGCCAAGTCTCAAGTTGGAGTGAGAGAAGAGTCATCCATGATTGGAAGTGACTCTAAGTCACCTGGGAAAGCAAAGAAATGCGGTCAAGTCGAGATAATCAAAAAGATCCGTTGCACGTAAATCAAGAGAATTACTTAAACAAGTAATATCTCCATACCACCTTTATCGGAGTGCTCAGTCCTAGAAGCGTGCAAGAGGAATAAACCAATGGGAAGCATTACACCGTGTCAAAACTCTGAAAAGGTGAAGAACAATTCATACGAGGAAATGGCAATTCCAAGGAATGCAACAAGACAAGCCAACGACTGCAAGTGACTTTCAAAAATAAGCCTATCTCTTCAACGGGCAAATTTTTGAAAGATCACTATAAAAGGCTGAGAAATGACATTGAGAAAAAGTGATGGACCAGAACCACAAACGTTCAAGCAATTATTAGAAAATCTGAAATATTCTCAATCCTCAAGCCTACACTACGAAGAACATCAATCCAACACTCACCGTGAAGGAAAGATAACTTCAATCGGTTGAAGAGGAAAATAAAAATCAAGGGGTCTACATTCCATAAAGGATTGTAGGAAGGTTCAAGGTCGAACCAAGTCTCGAGCTTTTGGAGGGCTTCGTGATCAAATCCAAAGAGCTTGAGCAAGTGAGTCAGTAGTAGCAAAGGCACTGCCTGTGAAGAAGTTGAGTCGTCGAGAAGCCACGTGAGTGATCAAGGCGTCTTGATCGAGTCCCAAAGGATCAAGTCACCGTGTGATCAAGACTTGTATCCGGACTGCCACTTTGTATCTTGATCAATACCTAGTGGATTCCTCCGGAGTTGGAGAAGAGAGGAGTAGAAGAATTACCCCATCTTCGAACCTCTATAAAAATTTCATTGTGTCATTTACATTTCAAAGACTTTAATTCTTGCATCTTAATTGTTTAAATCTGCGATAAATTTGCTATCCACTTGATAATTTCTAAGTACTAAACCAAGCACTAAATCCTTGCTTAACCAAACTTAAGGGTGTTAAGTCTTCCGCAATGAAAACAAACCACGTTGAGTTAATTTAGACCCAACAAATTGAGTTATTCCATCAACAAATCGGTTGAGTCCGTTGAGAGACTAACTCTCTTGATTAACTAAATTGGTTGTCCACCAAGGACACAAATTGTAGTATCAACTCGAATATTTAAAAGGATTAATTCGAAAATTTGGTAAGGTTTATTCAACCCCCCCTTGTAAACCTTACACTTACCCCCTTGGGACCTACAAGTGGTATCGTGAGCGGTTGGTTCATTGAGCCTTCCGCATGATCAGTTCTTGAACTAGATCTCCAAACTTTTCAAAGTCCGCTTTAGTACTTAAACTTTCAAAACTCTTTTTTATCATTAAAAGTTATTATCATGGAAGCAAATTTGACACGCATCCCTATGTTCACTATTGAAGAATTTGATGATTGGAAAATTCGTGATGCGCTCATCTATCGGCATTACATGATGAGATGTGGATAGTGATAGAAGATGGGCCACCGCAAATCTTAAAGGTGAACACAAACAGTAAGAAGAGAGTGCACTGAAGGAGAAGAGGATGTTGCTCCCGGACAAACCATGGTTGAAAAACCAAGAACTGAATGGACAAATGATGACAGGAAAAGATACAACCTGGACAATGTAGCCAAGGACATCCTTTACAAAACCTTGGACAAAGCCATGTTCAATAAAGTCAAATCATGCAAAACGGCTAAAGAAATCGGGACAAGCTAACATTGATTTGTGAAGGCTCGGAGCAAATCAAAGAAAACAAATTATCAAAATGTGGTATGTCAAAATTTGAGAACTTCAAAATGATCTCGGGAGAAAACCTGGATCAACTGGATGCTCGGTTCACGTAAATCACCAATGAGCTATCTCGCACTTGGAAAGGAATATACACAAAAGGAAATGTGTATGAAGATCCTAAAAAGTCTTCCAGCTGAATGGAAAATGAAGGTCATGGCACTGAGACATCCCATGGACCTATCAAAGACATCCAACCATGAATTATTCTCGGACCTCAAAGCCTACGAGTTTGAGCCGAGAAGAAAAAGACCAAGAAGAGACACTGCACCCAAAACAGTTGCTCTAATTGTTAAAGATGGGAAGAGAGCCGAGGTCAAAGAAGTCATTGATCCGAAAGAATTAGCCCGATGGTTAAAAGGTTCAACAAGTTCTTCAATAAGAACTACAAGAGAGGAAAGGGTGAATCTTCGAGAAGACACTCGGCTCCCTCCAAATCAAGGGAAGATAGGCCAACCAAGAGAACAGATCATCAAAAAGTGAATATCAAAGGGTGACAATCCAAGAATGGAAAGAGTGATCAAAAGGTTGAATATCTATCTTTGGAATCAGAGACAACCAGGTCACTATGCCATTGATCGCCCATATTCTCGTAGTCAACAAATACAGGAATGAAGAAGAAAGAAAGGTCTTGAGAGAGAAAGAAGACAAGAAAAGAGAAAGGCAATGTTGGTCGCAGAGATCGCAAACAACCAAGTCAAAAGACATAGCCGATTCAATGAGCAAGGAAGCCGACTATTCAAGTGACTCAAGAAGAAGAAGCCCTGATCTGCTTGATGGCCAAGGAACAAGATCAACTCTGACCAAGAAGATGAGGTACACTCTAACTCATCAAACTCGGACTCTAGTGATAGTGATCGTGACACACACACTTCATCACCCACCGATCTTTATGATTCATTAGGCAAAATGATGAAAGATTTTGAACACATTAAATCCTCACACACACTACTAAATGAGGAAAACAGCTCAAAGCCAAATCTCACGGTGACTAAGGAGTCAAGGTACTCTAAGTCAAATAGGTGATGAGAATGAAAGTTTAAAGGCTGAAAATGCTAAGTTAATAGCGAGAAATAGTTGCCATAGAAAAGAGGGAGAATGACCTCAAAAATGATATTGCCTCATTCACTAAGGCATCTAAATCATTAGATGATCTTATTATGAGTCAAAGAGAATGTGGAGACAAGACAAAGCTTAGGATTTAACTCCTCTCGTGATATGTCAAACTTCAAGAGTAATTTTGGAAAAAAGATCTTCAAGCAATGAAGAGTCTAAAGAATCCAAAACTCTAAATGTTGCACACACATTCACTCCAAAGCACAATTACAAGCAAAGCGCCTTGGTTATAAAGGAAAAGGAAAACAGCCGAGTTGAGTGCTTATTGAAAGGACAGTGAGAAGAGATTCAATAGAGTTCTTGACAAACTCCAAACAAAAAATACTCCGTAAAGAAGAAGCGAGCTACCAAAAACCCCAAGTAAATCCATAAAAGAAATACATATGATGGGAATGGTAGAAAATATCCAAGCCAAGTGATTGGAATAATGTAAACTATCGGATAGACTTATGGAATATAAGCCCAAATGGCAAAGGCCTAGAACTCAAAGAAAGGCCATTCCAAAAGTATAAGAGCTTTCATCAAAGACACATATGCACCTAGGCACTACACTCGGACACCACAATTACCCAAAGAAGGCGATTGCTAAAACCTATACACAGCATACGAGACAAAAGAGACAATTTGTATGAACCTAGAATCCCCAAGCAATTTGCCAGGATTAATTATGATTATGGCACGATAGATGGCAACCCCTTAGAGTCAAATCATTTGGCTATAAGTTGGTTGGATCATCTTACAATTCTAACCCCTCGGGACCCAGGACAAGTATGGGTACCTAAAACTTAATTTCCTTGATTGCGAGTTCAAGGAGCAGTGAAGTGCCAAGGAACCTGGTACATGGATAGTGGTTCCCGGACATATGACAGAAATAAGAAAAATCATCAAAATTCAAGGAAGTTAAAGGAGCAAAAGTCATATTTGGAGGAAATGAAGCTCCGGTGAAATAAGAGGCGTTGGATCCGTCAAGAGGAACGGATTAGAAATCACAAATGTTGCATATGTTGAAGGACTCAACTTCAACTTGCTAAGCATAAGTCAACTCTGTGACAAGGGCTATAATGTTGGATTCAACATGGGTATATGCCAAATCAAGGATCTTGAATCAAATGAAGTTGTGTTGCAAGGATGCGAGACAAAAGAACATGCATGTAGTAGATTGGTCAACCGCTACACACAAAGACTGTCTATTAGCAAAGAGCACAAATGAATCAAGTTGGTTGTGGCACAAAAAGTCGAGTCACCCGAATTTCAAAACGATTAACAAGCTTGCGAAGTAATCTTGTGGAAGGACTTCCCTGACTCATATATAAGAAGGAGAGTATATGTGATGCATGTCGAAGGAAAACAAATCAAATCTTCATTCAAAGAAAAGACATGTTCATCTTCAACAAGAATATTGCATCTGCTACATATGGATCTATTTGGCCCAAAGTGGAACCAAAAAAAGATAAGTGGAAAGAAATACACCTTGGTGGTAGTAGATGACTACTCAAGATATACATGGACAATATTCATGTGTAAGAAGAAAGAAACTCTCTTTGAAACTATCACGGTGATGAAGAGGATTCAAAACGAGAAGAGCCAAACCATTATCAAAATAAGATCGGATAGAGGAATTGAGTTTGTCAATGGAATAATAACTCGATATTGTATTGAAAATGGTATTGGTCATGAACTATCAAGACAAGGACTCCACAAATGTAATGGAGTTGCGAAAAGAATGAATAGAACCCTCAAAGAAGCGAAAGGACCATGTTAGGTGAAGCAGGTTACCAAAAAGATTTTGGGTGAAGCAATCAACACAACTTGCTACACTCAAAAATGATGTATGATAAACAGACATACCGACAAAGACTCCTATGAGATTTGGACCGAAGAAAACCAAATGTTGCATATTTGAGAATATTTGGATGTAAATGCTTCATCCACAACAATGGCAAAGACAATCTAAAGGCCTTCGATGCTAAAGCGAGATGAAGGTATCTTCTTGGGATACTCACCAAAGCAAAGCCTCTGAGTACTCAACAAAAGGACTATGGTTGCGAAAGAATCCATTCATGTGGTATTCGATGAGCCAAATGTAAATGGAGAAGACATTGAAGAGTCAAATGATAAGTTTGAATCATCCAACCATACGAGAAAAGAATCCCTACGCCAAGCCGTTTGGAATTATAAACTCGAAAGAAGATGAGATAGCCGAACCTCAAAAACAATGGAAAATTTGCGGCTTCGGTGATTACGAGAGAGGCGACCCAAAGAACACAAATTGCAAGACGATCAATCCACTAACTTACTCCAACTTTGATGTAAGATGGCCGAGAGACCATCCACGAGAACTTGTCATTGGAGATATAAGAGAAGGTGTCAAAACAAGATCGAACTCAACAAGAAGTCATGTTCACATGCTTTATCTGTCGCAAATAGAGCCCAAGGATGTGTTACAAGCATTGGACGACACACATTGGATTCAAGCTATGCAAGAAGAGCTGAATCAGTTTGAAAGAAACAAAGTTTGGGAATTAGTTCAAAGACCCACACATCAAAATGTTATTGGCACCAAATGGGTGTTCAGAAATAAGATGAACAAGGAAGGTTACTCGTGGTAAGAAACAAGGCAAGACTAGTAGCCAAAGGATATTGCCAAGAAGAAGGAATAGATTTTGATGAAACATTTGCTCCTGTAGCAAGACTGGAAGCTATAAGGATGTTTCTTGCCTATGCAGCTCACAAGAATTTCATTGTATATCAGATGGATGTAAAAAGTGCATTCCTAAATGGTTTATTGGAAGAAGAAGTGTATGTTGAACAACCTCCGGATTTGAGCGAGAAGACTCTTGGAGATAAGGTATACAAACTCAAGAAAGCTTTGTATGGATTGAAACAGGCACCCGAGCATGGTATGATACCTTTTCACAATTCCTAACTCAAAATGGATTCACAAAAGGAAAAGTTGATAGAACACTTTTCTTAATTCAAGACAAAAAGAGTATACTACTTGTTCAAATATATGTGGATGACATCATTTTTGGATCCACAAACAAAGAGTCGTGTGAAAAATTCTCAAACCTCATGCAAAGTAAATTTGAAATGAGCATGATGGGAGAGTCGACATTCTTCCTTGGACTCCAAGTGAAACAAGCGAAGGATGGAACCTTCATAAGTCAAACAAAATACACCGAGACTTAATGAAGAAATTTGGTATGGAGGAGAAGTCTTCCGAAAATACCAATGAATACATCGTCAAAATGGACATGGATGCGGATGGCAAGCACAGTAGATCAAACAAGATACTGAGCACTTATTGGATCATTGCTCTATCTTACAAAGAAGCGAGCCGGACATCACCTTTCTTTGTAGGTGTATGTGCAAGATTTCAATATGCTCCAAAAGAGAGCCATATGACAGCAAATGCTAAGAGAATATTGAGATACTTGAAAGGAAGCCAAGAAGTTGGCTTATGGTATCCAAAGGAAGGTGGATTCAAGCTAATTGGCTATTCGGACTCGACTATCTTTGGATGCGAGTTGACAAAAAAGCACCTCGTGCAGGCACATGTCAAATGCTAGAAAACATGCTGATTTCTGGTTTAGCAAGAAGCAAAATTCAATAGCCACCTCTGGTGAAGGAGAATACATAGGCTGCGGGCGGTGTTGTTGCCCAAGTCCTATGGATGAGACAAAGAACAGAGACTATGAAGTTGAGGAAAAGAAATTCCAATCATGTGTGATAACACAAGTGCAATTGCAATCACTCAAAATCTGTGTTGCACTCAAGAACAAAGCATATCGATGTCGAGATATCACTTCATAAGAGATCATGTTGAAAAGAAGGACATCATCTTGGAATATATCTCAACGATAAACAATTGGTGACATCTTCACAAAACCATTATGTGAGTCAAAATTTGAAGAACTCAAACATGAGTTAGGGTTAATTGAGTGAGCTAACACTCGGAAGAATCAAATAAAAGAAATGGAACACAAAAAGGGAAAAAGAGTTGAACTCACAAATCAGCTAAGTAAATCAAATTGTATTGGAAAGACAACTATACCAAATCACCATTTGTTTGAGTCACTAAGAGAACTGTGAGAAGAAGAGTTAAATCGGCTAAGGGATAAGTTGAGTCAATTATGAGCGGGAATGTTTTTTAAGAATGACGCGTCGACATAATGATGATGTGTACATAAAGTCATGCACACCAAGGTTATGATTGGATATAAATCTTTGCCGCATTAAATACGAGACATTAAATGCTAAATAGGCGTGCAAAATCTAAACCGTTGATTTCGATCACATTTCAAAAACCACCCGCACGCGTCCTTTCATAAACCATACATAAACCATTTTCGTCCGTTTCTCTCACACACTACCAAAATTCTTCATTTCTCTCTCTCTCGGAAGCAAAGGCAAAAATTCTCTCAAAACCCTATCTATCTTCAAATCAATCTCTAAGTTTTCTTTGATAAAATCCTGAAAAATGGCACCAACCTATGATTTTGTCAAGTTAGGAAAGCAAATCCACACCGGGTCTCTTGTGGATTTCGACGGCATGGTGAAACAGGGGTCCGATGACACCCTAGTGAAGAAAATCGCTGAGAAATTGGAAACGCCTGGGCTGAAATCGTTTCGATCTTTCTGGAATATCCGATGACCTATGTGGAGGAGGTCGCGATGCGCTTCTACGTGAATGCCGAGATTCACGATAAAGGGATAAAGTCATCTGTTCACGGAAAGCGGCTCACCATCTCTGCCAAGGATTTGGCTGAACACTCGCTCACTACCAACGAAAGGAGCATCGAAATTAGCGAAGGCGATGTAAACCTGGCTGCTGCTTGGAAGGAAATAGCCAAGCCCGACTATCTTTGATAAAATAGTTTACACAACAAACAAGATCTTTGCTTGAAGGAGGATTATCACAAGTCGTTGGACATAGTTGCCAAATGTATTGACATCAAATTTGGCGGCTTTGACCAACCTGTCAAAAGCAAAGTTGATCGTAATGGCTGCGATCATTGAAGAAAGGAAAATAAATCCTGGGTTTGAGTTTGTCTACAGCAGACTATGCCGAAATGTAGGGAACAAATCCTTCAAGGAAGATGGCACATTTGGAGGTTCCTAGGATATGGCCTGTGATTGGCCGGATGATGCGGTGAAAGGAGTTCCTCTTAGACATGGAAAGGCGTTCCATGTAAACAAAAGAATGTTCAGATCAAACCTCTCTGCGCACGAGAGAGAGCCTACGCCAAGAGAGCGACACAAGTGAAGGGGAATCGGCTAACCGAAGATACAATTGTTTCTCTCCACCAAAGAAGAAAGCCGCCCTACAATCTAAGAAAGATCACGCTCTCTGCAAAGAAAGTCAAATCAAACTCCTGCTCCTGCCCCTGCAGCAGTCACCTGCCCTGCTGGCCGTGTCTCTGCCCCAGCGACGTCGAGAAGGACTCTCAAATACCTTCTCCGATCGTCAAAAAGAGGAGAATCGATAAGCCAAGACGGCCAGGCTCCTCGTAAGAAAACAATAACACCGCCCCCCCAAGACTCAGAAAAGCGTCTCTGAACCAAAATCCCTCTGGTACAAACTAGAAGACGAAGAAGAATCATCAAGCGCTCCGAGCTTGAAAAACCGGTGAGTCGACCACTCACCGGAACAAATACCAGAAAACAACAAGCGGTCGAGTCCCAGGATGTAATTGATGAAACACTAAGTCTGGAAGAAGCGATCAACGAGAGGCAACTTTGAAGACATAGTTTGTAGTCGCGCGCCGAGACACAAGAAGAAGGCGATAGAGCGATAGTGATGTGATGATCCTATCTCCACCTTACCCCGGACATCCAAAATCGTCTGCGTGAAAGGAGGAAATGGAAATTGAGTAAATCAAGGGAAAAGTTCCAACGGCCCGAGTTTATAGAAGAAGAAGAGGAAGCTGTTAAACTTTCTTGGCCTAACCACTGTGTGATCCAAAGATCGGATGAAGACAATCGCACGATATCCTGCGATCTTCAAGGACAAGGAGAAGGAAAAACAGATGCGAGAGGAAGGCGAGGCACGTGAGAAGGCCAAAGCATCCGCCCTATCTCCCACACCACGTAACACACACATCCTCTCCTTGATGTCTTATCGATAGTGATGAGGATCCGGACTCTCTTCTTTGCTGCCCGCGAAGAGTTGCAAATGCAGCAAGCATTGCACGAATCGAGAATCCTTCACGAGAAAAGATTGATGGAGGGACCAGGAGATTCCTCGAACACGCCTGAAATTGATCCAATGGGAGTGGTTCAAGAAATCGCCATGTTATTCTTTGCCACCACTTCCCAACTCACTCGGAAGAAGGCAATAAGGGAATTGGCGATGAAACGGGATAGTGGGGACCCCAAAATCGAGCCAACCCCTATTGAAGGTGTTTTACCACCTGCCCCACCGGCTGAACAGTCAATAGAAACAGTGGGAGTTTGGAGACGAGTGACCCCATTCAAGTCACTCACCACCGGTGCGCTAGCCGAGGGGAAACTCCCTCCACCGCAAAGCAAGGTCGGAGAATCTGCGATGACTCAACACCGAATCCGGGAGGCGAAGTGGAGAAAGTACAAACACTAAACGAACAGCAAGTTGCCATCAACGAAGCTCGGGACGATTGAGACTGTCTCGGTGAGGTGCCAATCACTCTCAACGCTAATGACGCCTGATGCGGTCGAGGCCAGGAAGGAAGAATGACGCTTGGGAGTTAACACTGCAGGCGATGAAAGTGCAATACATGGGGTTGAGACTCAATGGATGCCACCGAGAAAGACCCTAAGACAGGCATCATCGAAAGGGAGGTCAAGCCTCGCTGCGAGAGGCTAGCTGGAGGTAATGAAGGCCCACGGAGGTTGAGACTTCCGGGGTAAAGAAGTCAAGTAGAGAACATCCCTCCTGCTTTCATTGACCCATCCGAAAAGGAGATAAGCGCTTCATGATTCCCGAGGATAATCTGATGTAACCTTTTCTAGGGATCGGGGCGACAAAGAAGTCGAGTCATCCCCCGTGGCGGCTCAAAAGACTCACGGATGTTCCAAGCACGAGCAAGTCGATCCCAAGACTACTCGTCAAACCTTTAATTTTGATGATGAGCCAACAATGGAAATCTCATCATCGTCCAATGACGCTTCGATAATGCCGAGGACCGATCTACTCAATTGGAGAAACCAGTGAGACCAACGAAGTTGCTTGAAACAGTGAGGCTCGGCAAAGGCGGGTCCACTTCACAATAGACCCCGGTGAGACGAGTCCACCGCGAGCTCCCCAAGTCGCAGCGAGTTCGACTCAAAAGGGACCTCACGCGCACCTCTCATCATTGAACAAATACCGGTTGGTCGTGATGATTCCTTTATAGAATCTTTTCCTTTCTCCTGGAGGTACCCGACCTCACCGAAGAATCGGAAGAAACGAACGCCACGCTTCCATGGACCAGCTCTGTTATTCCATCGGTACCATTGTTCCACTGGTTATGACTTTGACGTTGCATGGCCATCACCGCAACGGAAGAATCAGGTGAAGTCCGCGAAGTGTTCAAGGCATTATTTGCTTGAGATTGAACGGATGGAGAGGCATCGAGGCCTCTATGGACATGCGGCGGACAACGAGATGCCAATCTTCTGGACTTACGGTAGGCATAACTTGATTAGGATCGGGGAATGGTGGCAACAAGCAGAAAACAATGCGTGTGGAACAAGTTAGATACTTGAGGACATTGTTCAACAAGTCGCTAGTATGGAGAGCGAGAATCTTGATGCAAAACGAAGTTGAGAGAACACATTGAGCACATGCATGAAGCTCACACTAGCCGAGATAAAGGCTGCTGCGTGAGCAAAATAAGAGTGATCTACAACGTTTGGAAGAAAGCATGAATAGCAAATTCAGCCTTCTCATGGCTGAGATGAAGCTAATCGCAGCATTCAACGCCACTCGATCTGAATTTAAATCTTTGCATACTCCGCAGCGTGACTTTCGAGAACAGAAACTCTACCATCCGCAGCTTGACTTCTGCTTTCGCCCGAAGTATGTTTCGTGTCCCTCTCTCTTTTGATGATGCCAAAAAGGGGAAGAGGAATACCTTAAAGCACTGAAGAGATCGAAGCCGAAAAAGAGGATCACATTGCGAAGGAAAAGACAATGAGGAAAACAATGAAACAAAAGAAAGGAAAATCTGTTGAGGGGAAGGATCGAAAGATGTGACCTTGATGATTGCACAAACCCCAACAAGGTCTTGTCACGGTGACATTATCGGCAAAAAACTCCTGTGACTCGCCACTCCAACACTCTGTTATATCTATGGTTTTGAAAAGAGAAAGACAATTGAAGCGGGGATGGAGGAAGTGGAAGGAAGAATGGATGCCCTGGTTATGAACATCTTGAAACAACATGGAGGCATCCCAAAGAAGATGAGACACTTATGCCATCTCGGATGTCGGAGACGAGCTACGATCGATTGATGAATTTAAAACGCTCGCATCCGAAGGATACTTTGCAAATATGTCTATGGCTCAAGCTTGGGACTTATCTTGGAAAAGGGTCTCACGTTATGTGAAGAAGAAGGCGACAGCGACTACCGGCGATCCTCTGCTTTGGTCACTCCGCCCAGTCACTCACCGGAAAGAAGAAGACCCAAAGATAATACACGCCCAGAGGTAGAGGAAGAAGCGTGGTGGAGGAAGAGGTTTGGACTGGCCTGCGCCCAAAAACATTGAATCGTAGATCCAGGCAAGAAAGGAGGGATCTCTTCAATTTAAATCTTGACCAAATAGCAAATTTGCAAGTGGCTAAAAGTAATGTTGAGTATGCAAAAAGAATAGAAGAAGAAAACAAGAGACAAACTCAGCTATGGGAGGAAAGACAAGAAAGATTAAGGAGAGATGAAGCTGCCAGGAAGGCATATGAAAAGAAGAAGAAGGCAGCTGACGATGAGAAAAAGAGAAGAAGAGCAGAAAATGCTGAACAAGATGAAAGAAGGAGACAACGAAGGAGATGAAGTGTTGGTGTCCACCCCTTCATGTATTTTATGATGTAAATACATACTATGTAAGTCTTACGTAATAAAGCTATAAATTCTTTATTTTACGTGTAGACAAATGTTTGCTCACGATACACCTTGTAAAACATTGTGTAAAAGAACAAGAATGTTATGATCAATAAAAAGATTGATTCTACGCATACATTCTATGTGAATACACTATCTGTATGTATCTTTGCTATTTGCATTTTTGAATGGTTTAAGTTTTGGCATCATCAAAGGAAATTGTTAGGAAATTTATTGTTTAGATTTTGATGAATGCCATGTAAAACTTAGAATAGGATGTTGGCACCCCATTTTTTGTTGTAAAATGCATTGTAATAAATAGGGCTAGCCAAAGCCGAGTTAAGTCACTACGCCTAACATGCAAGAAGACAAGCTGGAGACTAGAAGGAAGATTCATTGCGAGGCAGTGAGTATGGCAAAGAAGAGTAGACGGGAACTCTCTTGAAGAAGCGGTGAGATGCGGTGAGTGAAGAAGATGAGTCGTCACGAGAAGCCACCAGTGATCAAGGCGTCTCGGTGGCCGAGTCCCAAAGGATCAAGTCAAATCGTGTGATCAAGACTTGTATCCGGACTGCTACCACTTTGTATCTTGATCAATACCTAGTGGATTCCTCCAGGAGTTGGAGAAGAGAGGAGTAGAAGAATTACCCCATCTTCGAACCTCTATAAAAATTTCATTGTGTTTTTGACATTTCAAAGACTTTAATTCCTCGTCTTAATTGTTTAAATCTCTTGATAAATTTGCTATCCACTTGATAATTTCTAAGTACTAAACCAAGCACTAAATCCTTGCTTAACCAAACTTAAGGGTGTTAAGTCTTCAAAAACAAACCACGATTGAGTTAATTTAGACCCAACAATGAGTTATTCCATCAACGGCTCGATTGAGTCCATTGAGAGACTAACTCTCTTGATTAACTAAATTGGCTGTCCACCAAGGACACAGGTACTGTGTAGTATCAACTCTGAATATTTAAAAGGCTTAATTCGAAAATTTGGTAAGGTTTATTCAACCCCCCCCTTCTAAACCTTACACTTACCCCCCTTGGGACCTACAATGTGGATTTAACTCAGTGTTACTTGGAAAATTTTCTTTCTTTTGTTGCGAGCTAATAGCTGTAGATAATTGCCCCATTTGTGTTTCCAAGGATTTGAGATGAGTTTCAATTGTTGTTACTTTTAAATCCAAACTATCCATATGAGCATCGCTTCGGTTCAACCTGGATCGGGTTTCCCCAATAAATGTGCCAAGTAATTCTTCCAAGGAAGGCTTTTCCTCCCCAACTTGTGTGCTTGTGCTTGCTTGATTTTGGAATCCCGGGGGTGGTTGCAACACATTTTTGGTATTGCTATAAAAAAGTTTTCGTGATTTCATATACCGGGATGATAATGAGTTGGCAATTGATTACCTCGATTGTTAAAATTTATGTTGTTTAGGTAATTTGCTTGCTCATTTGCATCTTGTGTTACCCCTTCGAGACTGGCCACCGGTGCTTTGTCTGTTGATTGTGTTTTGGTACATTGAATTTACTACAGCTAATTGATTTGTCAAAGCTGAGATTTGAGCAGATAGAGCTGACATGGTATCTAGCTCGAACACACCTACAAGTTTTCTTTGTATAGATCGTTCGGAAGGCCATTGATAGCTATTTGTAGCCATCTCTTCAAGCAAAGCGAGAGCTTCAGTAGGAGTTTTGCTCATTAATGAACCTCTGCAGCAAAGATCAATAATAATTATGCGAGTTTGCCCATTCATTCCATTGTAAAAATATTGAACCTGTTGCCAATTAGCATACCAATATTGTGGGCATCTTCGAAGTAGATCTTTGAATCATTCCCATGCTTCGTACAAAGGTTCAAAGTCTATCTATTGAAATTGAGCTATTTCACTTTTTAATTGGAGTGTCTTACTTGGTGGAAAAAAATTTACCATAAATTTTTGAGTAAGATCATTCCAATTTACAATGCTTCCCGGGGAAAAAGATTGTAGCCATTGTCTTGCCTTGTCCCGGAGTGAAAATGGAAATAGCCTCAATCGGATTGCTTCATCTGAGACACCATTCATTTTTATGGTATCACAAATTTCCAAGAATGTGGCCAAGTGAGAATTTGGCTCATCTACTGCACTCCCCCCAAACTAATTTTGTTGAACCATACTTATGAGAGCTGGTTTCAACTCAAAATTATTCGCATTAATAAGTTGCCATTGAATACCCGAATAATTTAGATTTGTGTTATGTTGGAAGTAGTCTCAAATAGCTTGTTCTTGTCCATTTTGTATCGGTTGAACATTGTTGTTATCTTCATCATTGTGTCCATCCATTGCAAGTGCCTCAATTCGTTGGTGTGCTCGGAGCTCTCTGAATGTCCTTTCGATTTCTGGATCAAAATGGGATTAAATTAGTGCTCTGAGATCATCGCATCGGATGAACTATAATAAAAATAACTAATAATTAAAAAAAATCTAGACTAAAATTAAGACAATGTGGTAACAATATTAGTGCAAATAAAATTAATTCATTTCCCATCAATAGCGCCAAAAACTTGTTCGAAAATATTACCGCAAGTGTACGGTGTCAAGTTTTAATATATTGATAAAAATCGGGTTGTCGTATCCACAGGGAATGATAATTAAATAAGCACTAAGTACTGTAATTAAAATAGCTTAGTTTTATCTAGAAAATTGAATAATGAGTTTGGGTGTTTTCTTAAAATAAGTAAATAGCAAAAACACATTTTAACACAAAGTTTGATCGAAAAATGCAATAATAAATATATTCTAGAAGAATGATTCACTTAATCTTATCTTATAACTATCAACCTAATTTATCAATTATTCATTAGTAATTTATAAATCATGAATTCCAAAAAATAATTAATTCTATCTCTCGATTAGTAATTAATTATAAAGATCTAAATTTGGATTTCAATAGCTCTATAAAAATCACAAAAATAGATTTTATAAAGATCAGTGAATTCATAAACAAGATTCAGAGAATTCATAAATTTCTCAATTATATGAAATTCTAAGTTATACTATTTTTAGGCCAGTTATACAATTTATTCTCTCGAATTATAATTGTATAAACCAAATAATCCAAATTATTGATCAAAGAATTTAGAAGTAATTAAAACCAACAGTATAAATAAATTAACTATTGAAACATGATAAATAAAAGCATCAAAATATAAGATTCGATTAAGTTACATCATCCTCTGGAATTGGACTTTTAGCTCATGATGATATCTATAAAATTAAACAACAAATAATTAAACATGTTCTACAATTTACAAGCAAAAATTAAAAGAGAGGGTAAAAAGAAACTTATATGTATCCCGTTGGAAGATTTCTCAAGCTTCCAGAGGTAAACTCCTGCTCCGTGCTACACTTCCTATCAACTGTTGCTGAGCAAATATGAAGAACCACACAAATGGTAGAAAACTAAAAACTAAAAACTGAAAGAAAGAAACTGATAACTTATTTCTGGGGTGAGAGGTGTCTTTCAATCGTCTGAACTGAAGGCTATTTATAGCAGAAGATTCGTAGGTGTTGGTGTGAAGCAGATGGGTCTCCCTACTTCCATTATCAATTGTCTTCCACTATTTTTCCTTTTGATGTGTAAATGGTTGTCTTCTTCCTTCGTTAATTGATAATGTTTCTCCATCTCTGTTCGTGGTTTTTAAATGCGTGTAAAGTCGATGTTGTTTTGTAGGTACCGAATGTATGGTGGTTGAAAGTAGGTGAAATCGGTTCAAAGACACAACAATTGATTGCACTTCAAGCTTAAATATATATATATATATATATATATATATATATATATATATATATTGCTAGTACCTAGGTACCAACTTGTGTACCTAGGTACACAAGCTTCTACTTTTCTTTTTTTTTTTTAATTGGTGTACCGAGGTACACAAATGTATATCGTGTACACATTTTATTTTCTTTTTCCTTTTTTTCTTTTTCTTTTCCTTATGTTTTTTTTTCTTTTCCTTTTTTTTTTTCTTTTGTTTTGATTTTCTTTTCCTTTTTTTCTTTTTCTTTTGTTTTTCTTTTTCTTTTCTTTTCTTTTCTTTTTCTTTTTCTTTCACACGCCATGATTATTTTTTATCGTCTTCGCCCATTTCTTGATTTCTTGGTACCTTGATACCTATTACAACTCGATGTACAATTTCAACAATAATCTGGACTCAATCTACTTAAAAACAATACAATTTCTAAGTCTTAGAATACCTATTTTGTTTGTAAAATTCCAACTTAACAGGTATCTTTCCAGTCGAGTGACTGCTAGAACTCTGCTGCTTCTCAGCTAATTTGCATAAGTCGAGTCCTTTCTCCCAGTACAAATCCCACGCCTATGGTAGAGTCATCTTCTTGAAGTATCCTTCAACAGCTAGAGTTTGAAACTCCTCTAGAGATCTAGGTTCAGATCCTGCATCCGGAATCGTGATTTCTCGAGGGGGACGAACATCTGGGGAATCTTTCAACAAAATAGCTGGAGGGTCGTAATACCTTGCTTTTATGTCTTTTATCGTCTCAGAGTACTTCTCAGCTACCTTGTCAAATTCAAACTTCAATGGCTTGTCTTAACGTTTGATTGTCATTTCGGCCTTCTCTTCTACGGTTAGCTCTTTCGGTAGTTTGCTTTGAGAATTGAGGGCATTCTTCCACTCGATGTGGGGTCTTAGCAAACATTATTTTCAAGGGTGGCTTCTTCAATAAAATGCCTTCATGAGGAGTAGATCAATATTATTGTTTGTTGAGTCATGCTTTTCATAGTCTTGGAGTATGTTACTCTGATTTCTGATCTTAAGGCCATGGTCTCAGCTGCCATCAGCTTTATTCAACTTTGGAGTACCTTGATCTATTGTTCAACGTTGGCCTCCATTCTCTGAATTTTCTGATTTGTGATGAGTCTTGAGCAACTCCATATTTGTATTATGTGATTGATCCATCCTGAACATGTGTCCCTTTGCCGTTGCTGGAACTTGGCATTATCTGAGCTCCAGACCACCATTTTCGCAAATAGCGATTTAAAGTAGGTGACATGCTCACGCCTTAATGCCTTTACTTGTCCAACCCATTCTCAAATTCTCAATACTATTCCTCGGATATCTCCAGTAATAGTATCATCTCTGTTGTCTAGCCGCTGGTCCAATGCTGCAAAACCATGCTTCATCTTTTCTATTTCAGCACAGATAGCTTTGAAGGCTTTCTGAAGTCGATTGCCTCAATGATTTCCTCGAGCCATACAACATCGAAATCAAATCCAATTTGGCACCATAGTAGTCTCAACTGGAGTTCCAATTTCTTCTATGGAGACTTGGCCATTGTATCTGGCACGTTCCGCGGCTATCTCGGATTCAAAGGGTATATGGACTTCAAACGGAAAATATTCTGCAAACAAGTCTTCAAGGAAAATAGGTATCTCCACATCCTTAACTTGTGGAGCCTTTCCTTTTCTTTTTCAAAATGGCTTCAAAGATGTGCCTTAGTCATTTATTTAATCGTCATTGGTAGTTTGAGCATTGTGTTAGCTTTCTTTGAAATGATCCTTAGTTGTCTTAACAGCTTCCTCGGCATCAGTTGTTTCTTCCTGTTGAGTTGTCTATTCCTCAGCTGACTTATCAGCTTCATTAGAGGGTGATGGTGCTATTGGAGTTGGGCCATCAACCATTGTAAATTTCATTGGAGTAGCCTTATCACTGGCTTGACTCCCTTTGGCCTGTGCCTCCTCATCATCTTTTTCTTCAATTATTTTATCAATGGGGCTGGACTCAACTTCATTTTTAGATTCCAGGAACCCAGTATCAATATTCTCCTGGGAATCATAAAGGGCACTAATCTCTTCTTCCTCAGCAACCTCTTCACGAGGGTAGGCACATCCTCAACCACTTTCTAAGGGAAGTTTCAACCTCCTTCAGGCCTTACAGACCCAGGCCCGGCCTCAACCGATGGACCTTGTTCATTCCCTTGCGTCTCAACAACGAAGGTCTTGTGAGATGGAGCTACTTTAGGGTCTTTGATGGAATCCTTGAGTCTCAACTCCTTGGATTGCACTTTCAGGGCCAAGAGTCTCAACTCCCGTGGCCTCTCTTCCATCCTTTGCCTTAGGCAGCCGGCGGCATCCTCTGCATGAAAGATGAAGTTTCACCGATATAGTCGAGACCGGTCAAGCCGTCAACCTCGGTCTGTGAGCGTTAAGATTCTCTCCATCGTCTCCAAACTCCATTTGTGGTTGGTCTCCCACAGCATCCTCCGACCTAGCTATGGTGACTTTTCCCCCCTCACCGGCACACCGGTGAGTCTTGGCATAGTGGGGTTACTCAAACACGAGACCCGGCTATTTGTCCAATTGAGTTTTCAGCCGTTGGGGCGGGTGTCTCAATACCTTCTGCAGGGAATGGCTTGGCCAATGTGCCCCCTTCATCACATTCCTTAGCTTCATCGCCATCCTTCCTAGTACCATCTTCCTCAGAGTGCACAAGTGATGTGGTGGCATCAATGGTTCACACCACATCCATGATATCAGGGCTAGGAGAGATTTGAGAAGACTCTCTTGGACCCTCTTGCATACGCTTCTCGTGCATATCTTTTGATATTCTTACTGCTTGCCAGAACTCAGCTTTCTCGGTTGCAACAACAGGGTCGATCTCCTTAATATCACTATCACTTTTGTCAGTTGAGTCCATGGCAAACTTAGGTACAACTGTGAATGCACATGAATGAGGCTTCTTTGTTTCTTTAATGGCTTTGGCCTTCTCCATAGCTTTCAACTTCTCATCATCCTTCTTTTCATGAAGGATGGGATGTACATAGATCAGTCTTAAGAGCGGAGCTAACTGATATGTTTCTCAGAAAGCTCAGAAGCTCTTCTTCTTCTTCAATAAACTCGGGACTCGGAGCGATGCACAGCATAGCTCAACTTCCAATGCCTCCGGACCCCAAGTCTTTCACGAATGTCGGGGTAGGCGGGAGACAATATTTGAGTCGTCATCCTCCTCACGAATGGGTGCAAGTGGAGCATGTTCTCCTCAAGTGTTCGAGCATCGATTTGAGGGGACTTGATAGCTAGTTCTTGATTGGTCGGCTATGTCGGCTCCATGTTCCTCGATTGTCTCTCAAGCAATTTTGTGTCTTGTCTGATCTTCTTAACCACGTGGTGATAAATTCACCACCTTCAACTCTGAGACTCCTGCTCTTCCACGAGTTTCATTTGTCTCCTTTCTTTGGTTGGGTGCCAAATTTTCTTTGGCTTCTCAAGTTCCGATTTCTTAAACAATCTTCTCCTCTTTGTTTGAACAAGAGGAATGTCATTCTCTTGACTTCCTTGATGGCTTCGGCTTCACCATCTTTATCATTTTGGCTACGGTGGCTTGCTAGGCACAATTGGCGCTTTTCTTCACGACTGGAGAAGATGCAGTTGTATCCTTCTCCGTCTTGGCTGCTGGGCAGGTGCATCATCTAGGACGGCAGCAGGGGCAGGTGATTTCTTAGCTGCAGTAGCTCTCTTCTTCTTCTAAGTCAGCTTCGGAGAAAGAGTAGGATGGTTCTGTTGTATCCTCGGGGACATGATCAGCTGATTCACCTTCGCTGGTGTCATCTCTGCGTACATGTGCTTGCCTCTAAGCCACGAGATAAGTTGGCTTTGAACATCTTCTTGTTGACATGTAATGGCTTCCCATGCCTGAGTGGAATCCCTTTCACCTCCATCATATGGCCAATGACCAGGCCATATCCCAGCGAACTCAAGAACAAACCATCAACTTTTATAGTCTTGGTCATGATGTTTTGGCAGATTCGGCTTTAGATGAACTCAAGGATAGCGATCATGTGATCGACTTTGTTCGTGACAAGCGATTGAAGCTGCCAAAGTTCATGTCCATGCATTTGAACCACGGTGTCCATCAACTTGTGATAGTCCCTTGATCAACGACTTGCACAACCTTTTGAAACATACTGCGGTTTGGCAATCTCCTTCCATGCCGCAACAACCATGTTCCGTCTTTTTCAAAGAATGTCCTTCATTTCTTCCAAGAAGACATGATGATCGTGTTCACTAAGTCCGTGATGATTTCGATGTCCTTGATGTGGACTGATGATCTAATCTCCCCCACATAGTGAACTTCAGAGCGTTCACATAGAACATGGAGACTTCTTCCCGGGTATGTGTGAGAGTGTTCCATAGTAAGAAAATCCTTTGGACAGTTTCTCAACTTTGTCTTTGCTATCTTGAGCCAGGGCCTTTTCCATTCCTATTTCACTTAAACCTTCAAAATCCACGATCGGCATGTTAGGAAATTTATTGTTTAAGATTTTGATGAATGCCATATAAAACTTAGAATAGAAAGTTGGCACCCAATTCTTGTTGTAAAATGTATTGTAACAATTAGAGCCCAAAGCTGGCCAAAAGGTCAAGTCGCTACGCCCCTAACATGCAAAAGCAATCAAGACCTGGAAGGAAGACTTCTGGCGTGAGACAGTGAGTATAGCAAAGAAGTGTAGACGGGAACTCTACTAAAGAAGCGGTGAGATGCGACCAGTGGAGTATCGATCAAGTCAACTCAAGATAAGTGTTAGGAATTTTATTGTTTAGATTTTGATGAATGCCATGTAAAACTTAGAATAGAAAGTTGGCTCCCCAATTTTTGTTGTAAAATGCATTGTAATGAATAAGTGGCCAAAGTAGAGTTAAGTCGGCCTACGTCCTAACATGCAAGAAGACAATCAAGAAGCTGGAAGGAAGACTACTGTGGGACAATGAGTATGGCAAAGAAGAGTAGGGAACTCTGCTTTGAAGAAGCGGTGAGATGCGGTGAGTGGAGCATCGTCAAGTCAACTCAAGAAAAGCGAGTCTCAAGTTGAAGTGACAGAAGAGTCATCAATGATTGGAAACTCGACTAAGTCACAGGGGGAAAGCAAGGAAATGCGGTCCAGTCGAGATAAGCAGAAAGAACCATTGCCACGAGAAATCAAAGAGATTTACTTAAACAAGTAATATCTCCATACCACCTTTCTCAGTGCTCGAGTCCCGAGCGTGCAAATGGAATGAACCAATGGGAAGCACCACACCGCCAGTGTCGAACTCGAAAAGATGAAAGAACAATTCATACGAGGAAATGGCAATTCAAGAAGCGCAAGCCAACGGCAAAGTGACTTTCAAAAATAAGCTATCTCTTCAACGGGCAAATTTTTGAAAGTTCACTATAAAAGAAGGTGAGGAGTTTGTTTGAGAGAGATGATGCATGAATGACACATCGTGAGATACACAAGCACATCAGAAAAACTAAAACAATCTCAATCCTCAAGCCTACATTACGAAATAAATCAATCCAACACTCACTGTGAAGGAAGAGAACTTCAATCGATTTGAAGAGGAAACTCTTGAAGAAAAGGGGTCTACTTTCGGAAGGATTGTAGAAAGGTTCAAGGTTGAACTAAGTCTTAAGCATTTGGAGGGCTTCGTGATCAAATCCAAGAGCTTGAGCAAGTGAGCCATTTGTGTAAGCGTGACTGCCACATGAAGAAGCCGAGTCGTCCGAGAAGCCGGTGAGTGATCAAGGCGTCTCATCGAGTCCCAAAGGATCAAGTCGGGTTGTGATCAAGACTTGTATCCTGGACTGTTACCACTTTGTAAACTGATCATTACTTAGTGGATTCCTCAGGGAGTTGGAGAAGAGAGGAGTAGAAGAATTACCCCATCTTGAACCTCTATAAAAACTTTCTTTATGTCATTTACATTTCAAAGACTTATATTTACGCACTTTTAATTGCTTATATCTGTTTGATAAATTTGCTATCCATTTGATAATCTATAAGTCTTAAATCAAGCTCTAAAATCTTGCTAAATCAAACTTAAGGGTGTTAAGTCTTCCTTTGAAAAATAAAACCACAATTAAATTGTAACCAACAGTGAGTTACTCCATCATTCAATTTGATCATGGAGAGATTAACTCTCTTGAGTGATAATTCATTGTCCATCAAGGACACAAACAGTGTAGAATTAACTCTGCAGATTTAAAAGGACTAAATCGAAAATTTGGTAAGGTTTATTCAACCCCCTTCTAAACCTTACACTTACACCCCTTGGGACCTACAAGTGGTATCGGAGCGGTTGGTTCATTGAACCCTCCGCCTGTTCTTGAACTAGATCTCAAACTTTTCAAAGTCCTGCTTTAGTATTTAAACTTTCAAAACTCTTTTTTATTTAAAATCATTATCATGGAAGCAAATTTGACACGCATCCCTATGTTCACTATTGAAGAATTTGATGATTGGAAAATTAAGTATGCGAGCTCATCTATCAACATTACATGATGAGATGTGGATAGTGATAGAAGATGAGCCTCTACAAATATTAAAGGTGAACACTGATTGTCGAAGAGTTGCGGTGAAGAAGGAGAAGAAGATCTTGCTCTGGACCGGTCATGGTTGAAAAACCAAGAAGCGAGTGGACAAATGATGACGAGAAAAAGATACAACCTGGACAATGTAGCCAAGGACATTCTTTACAAAACCTTGGATAAAGCCATGTTCAACAAAGTCAAATCTTACCAAAACGGCTAAAAATGCAGGACAAGTTGACTTTGATTTGTGAAGGTTGAGCAAATCAAAGAAAACAAATTATCGATGGTATTGTCTGAGAGTTTGAAAATTTCAAAATGATCTCGGAGAGAACTGGATCAACTAGGCCTTTCGATTTGAGAAATCACAAATGGTTTGTCTACACTTGGAAAGGAATATACGAAGAAATGTGTATGAAAATCCTAAAAGTCTTCCAAATTGAATGGGAAATGAAGGTCATAGCACCGAGACACTCCATGGACCTATCAAAGACATCGAATCATGAGTTATTCTCGGACCTCAAAACTACGAGTTTGGTGAGAAGGAAAGACCCCGAGGAAGAAGGCAGTTGTAAGCAATTTTGCTCTAATTGTCAAAGATGGAAAGAGAGAGGTCAAAGAGGCGATTGACCCGGAAAAGAAATAGCCACGATGGTTAAAAGATTTAACAAGTTCTTTAACAAGAACTACAAGAGAGGAAAGGGTGAATCTTCCCGGAAGACACTCAGCTCCCTCCAAATCAAGGGATGATAGAGCCAACCAAGAAACAGATCATCAACAAGTTGAGTATCAAAGGTGACAACTCAAGAGTAGAAAGAGTGATCAAAGGCTGAATATCTATGTTGGAATTGTAGACAACGGTCACTATGCCATTATTGCTCATATCCACGTAGTCAACAAAACGGGAATGAAGAAGAAAGAAAAGGCCTTGAGAGAGAGAAGACAAAAAAGAAAAAAGCAATGATGGTCAGCAGAGACTCTTTTGAGAGACGACCAAGTCAAGAGAGACAAGCTGATTCGAGAGCGGTGGGTGGCTACTCAAGTGACTCGAAGAAGAAGCCTTGATACGCTTAATGGCCAAAGAACAAGATCAAGAAGATGAGGTACAATCTAATTCAACAAGCTCGGACACTAGTAATAGTGGCGTGACACACACTTCATCACCTCTTGATCTTTATGATTCATTAGGCAAAATGATGAAAGATTTTGAGCACATTAAATCCTCACACTATTGAATGAGGAAAACACCTACTTAAAAGTCAAACTCAAAGGTGACTAAGGAGTTTGAGTACTCTAAGTCAAATAGTTGTTGAAAATGAAAGTTTAAAAATTTGAAAATGCTAAATTAGTAGCTAAAATTGCTGCTATAGAAAAGAGGAGAGAATGACCTCAAAAATGTTATTGCCTCATTCACTAAGGCATCTAAATCATTGGATGATCTTATTATGAGTCAAAGAGAATGTGGAGACAAGACGAGGCTTAGGATTTAATTCCTTTGTGCCATGCATCAAACCTCAAGAAGTAATTTTGGAAAAAGGATCTTCAAGTCATGAAGAGTCCGAAAAATCCAAAACTCTAAATATTGCACAACTTTCACTCAAAGCACAATACCAAGCAAAGCGGCTTGGTTAAAGGAAAGGGAAAGGAAAATTTGAGTGTCTTTGAAAGAAACAGTGAGAAGAGATTGGCCGAGTCCCTCAAAAACTCCTAACAATACTCTGTAAAAAAAAGGAAGAGCTACCAAAAATCCCGAGAAAATCCATAAAAGGAATACATATGATGGGAATGGTAGAAAATATCAAGCCAAGCTGATTGGAACAATGTGAACTATCGAGCATAGACTTATGGAATATAAGCTGGATGGCAAGGCCTAGAACTTCGACAACGGCCATTCCAAAAGCACAAGAGCTTTCATCGGCACACATATGCACCTAGGCACTACACTCAAAAACACCACAATTACCCCGAAGGCAATTGCTAAAACACATATCTTGACATCTGAGACAAAAGAGACAAGCCTATGAACCTAGAATCCCCCGAAGCAATTTGCGAGGATTAATTATCATTATGGCAGCGATAGATGGCAACCCCTTAGAGTCAAATCATTTGGCTATAAGTTGGTTGGATTATCTTACAATTCTAACCCCTCGGGACCCGGACAAGTATGGGTACCTAAAACTAATTTCCTTGATTGCGAGTTCAAGGCAGTGAGAATGCCAAGGAACCTGGTACATGGATAGTGGGCTATTTCGGGCATATGACGGAAATAAGAGAAATCTGTCAAAATTCAAGGAAGTCAAAGAGGAGCAAAGTCATATTTGGAGGAAATGAAGCTCCTGGTGAAATAAGAGGCATTGGATCCATCAAGAGGAATGGATTAGAAATCACGGATGTTGCATATGTTGAAGGACTCAACTTCAACCTCATCGAGTGTCGATCGACTCTGTGACAAGGGCTACAATGTTGGATTCAACATGGGTATATGCCAAATCAAGGATATTGAATCAAATGAAGTGGTCTTTGCAAGGAAGTAAGCGAAACATATGTATGTAGTGGATTGGTCAACCTGCAACACCCGACACACATCTCTTGCAAAAAACCTGTTGAATCAAGTTGGTTTAATGGCACAAAAAGTAGTCACTGAATTTCAAAACAATTAACAAGCTAGCAAGAAGTCATCTTGTAGAAGGACTTCAGGACTCGATATCTGAAGGAGAGTATATGTGATGAATGTCGGAAGGAAAACAAATCAAGTCGTCATTCAAAGAAAAGACATGCCCATCCTCAACAAGAATCTTGCATCGCCGTATGGATCTATTTGGCCTGTGGAACCAGCCAAAGATAAGTGGAAAGAAATACACCTTGGTGGTAGTAGATGACTACTCAAGATATCATGGACAATATTCATATGCGAAGAAAGAAACTCTACAAAAACTACCACGGTGATGAAGAGGATTCAAAATGAGAAGAGTCAAACCATTATCAAAATAAGATCGGATAGAGAGGCTGAGTTTGTCAATGGAATAATAACTTCGATCTTTGTATTGAGAATGGTATTGGTCATGAACTATCAGTTACAAGGACTCCACAATGAGAATGGAGTTGCGAAAAGAAGGAACAGAACCCTCAAAGAAGCGTGAGGACCATGTTAGGCTGAAGCGGGGTTACCAAAGATTTTGGGCTGAAGCAATCAACATAGCTTGCTACACTCAAAACAGATGTATGATAAATAGGCGGTGACAAAAGACTCCCTATGAGATATGGATGGAAGAAAACCAAGTGTTGCATATTTCAAAATATTTGGATGTAAATGCTTCATTCACAACAATGGCAAAGACAACCTAAAGGCTTTTGATGCTAAAGTGATGAGGGTATCTTCTTAGGATACTCGGTGAAAGCAAAAGCTACAGAATACTCAACAAAAGAACTATGGTTACAGAAGAATCCATTCATGTAGTATTCGATGAGCCAAATGTAAATGGAGAAGACATTGAAGAGTCGGTGATAAGCTGAATCATCAACCATACAGAAGAGTCCCTATCTTTGAAGCTGGGATTATCAATTGAAAGAAGATGAGATAGCGAATCTCAAAAGCAGTGGAAAATGCGGTGAGTGATTATGAGAAGAGCTGACCACGGAATACTGAATCAGCTAAGTCATCGAATCCAGCAGAACTTGTCATTGGAGATATAAGAGAGGTGTCAAGACAAGATCCGAACTCAATAGGAAGCAATGTTCACATGCTTCATTTCAAAATAGAGCCCAAAGATGTGTCACAAGCATTGGACGACACACATTGGATTCAAGCTATGCGAAGAAATTTGAATCGGTTTGAGAGAAATAAAGTATGGGAATTAGTGCAAAGACCCATACATCAAAATGTTATTGGAACCAAATGGGTATTCGAAATAAGATGAGCGAGGAAGGTTAAGTGGTAGAAACAAAGCAAGACTAGTAGCCAAGGATATTGCCAAGAAGAAGGGATAGATTTTGATGAAACATTTGCCCCATGTGCAAGGTTGGAAGCTATAAGGATGTTTCTTGCCTATGCGGCTCACAAGAATTTCATTGTATATCAAATGGATGTAAAAGTGCATTCCTAAATGGTTTATTGGAAGAAGAAGTGTATGTTGAACAACCTCCGGTTTGAGCGAGAAGACTCTTGGGGCAAGGTATACAAACTCAAGCAAGCCTTGTATGGATTGAAAGCTTAGGCACCAGGCATGGTATGATACCTGTCACAATTCCTAGCTGAAAATGGATTCACAAAAGGAAAAGTAGATAGAACACTTTTAGAATTCAAGACAAAAAGAGTATCTTGCTTGTTCAATATATGTGGATGACATCATTTTGGATCCACTAACAAAGAAGTTTATGTGAAAAATTCTCAAACCTCATGCAAAGCAAATTTGAAATGAGCATGATGGGAGAAGTGACATTCTTCCTTGGACTTCAAGTGAAGCAGTGAAGGATGGAACCTTCATAAGTCAAACAAAATATACCGGAGATTTAATGAAGAAGTTTGGTATGGAAGAGAAGTCCTCTGTAAAAATACCAATGAACACATCGATCAAAATGGACATGGATGCGGATGGCAAACTGTAGATCAAACTAGATCTGAGCACTTATTGGATCAACGCTCTATCTCACAAAAAAGCGAGCGGACATCACCTTTCTTTGTAGGTGTATGTGCGAATTTTTCAATCTGCTCCAAAAAGAAACCATATAAGACTAAAAGAATCTTGAGATACGAAAAGGAAGCCAAGAAGTAGGCCTATGGTATCCAAAAGGTGGATTGGACTAATGGCTATTGAGACTCGACTATCTTGGATCACGAGTGGAGCCAGGAGAAGAAAAACACTTGACGGCGCTTTGCCAAATCTTTGAAAGCAATGACTAATTTCTGGTTTAGCAAGCAAAACTCAATAGCCACCTCTATCAGTGAGGCGAGAATACATAGGCTGCGGGCAGGCTGTTGCCAAGTCTATGGATGAGGCAAAGGTGAGAGACTATGAAGTTGAAGAAAAAGAAATTCTATCATGTGTGATAACACCAGTGCCATTACAATCACTTTCAAAAACTTTGTGTTGCACTCAAGAACAAAACATATAGATGTCGGATATCATTTCATAAGAGATCATGTTGAAAAGAAGGACATTACCTTGGAATATATCTCAAGCGATAAACAACTAGTGACATCTTCACAAAACCATTATGTGAGTCAAGATTTGAAGAACTCAAGCATGAGTTGGGGTTAATTGGCCGGTGACACTCGAGGCCGAATCAAAGAAGAGAATTAGAAAACGAGAAAAGAAGTGAAAAAGAGTGAAAACAAAAATCATTTCGATAAATCAAATTAATCGGAAAACTGACTACACGAAATCGGTGATGGGCGAGTCACTAAGAAAGCTGAGGAGTAGAGTTAAATCCCAGCTAAGAGATGTTGAATAACTTATGAGCAAAGTGACAAAAAAAAAAAAAAAAAAAAAACGCGATCGTTTTGACTTAAGGAATGTTTTAAGGAAACACGTCATAATGATGATGTGTATGCAGACATACATAAAGTTTGCACACTAAACTTATGATTGGATATAAATCTTTGCCGCATTAAATACGAGGCGTGAAATGCTCAATAGCGTGACGAAATCAAGCCGTTGATTTCGATCACAATTCAAAAACAAATCTGCGTCCTTTTATAAACCCATATTTAAACCATTTTAAATCCGTTTCTCTCTCACATTTCTAAAACCTGCTCATATCTTTCTCTCAAAAGGCAAGGCAAATACTCTCGAAACCTTATCAACCTTCA